>JAODLC010000040.1:11581607-11593918 GCA_026781145.1 Hippopotamyrus pictus | reverse complement strand
TGCCGCAACTAATTTATGAATGAGTCTGCATCAGCTACATTAAAGAGAATCGCTTTATTTAAAGTGAATAAAATACCCTACTTACTGGAATTCAACATTAATTGAGCCGCAGCCACACACCTGACTCGTGTGTGTAGAGTAGTTGAGATGAACTGCGAAAGCAGGCAGTGGGCCAAACCACTGTGAGGAAGGGGAAAGGGAACTCAACTGTTTCTAAATGCATTTTTTGCGTTTGTTTTTTTTCGACTTACACAATTATTTTACGTATACATACATATATTTTCACAATAGAGTGTGCGATTTTTTTTTGAGGGGGGAACAACCCTCGGATGGGGGGGGGGGACATGTCCCCTCCGTCCCCCCCGGGATTTACGCCCATCCATGAGATTCTGAACGGCGATCACTGTGGCAGCACGGACTTACTGTATTTCATCAATGTATGGCGGGTCTCATTGCGATAACGGTTACTGCAGTTCTTACTGTACAGGCACAGCTGTGCATGACTGCCCCCTACTGGAAGGTCTTCAATCAAATGCAGGATCCGGTAAATAAAAACACATGGGGCATAGATTTGGATGATTTATTAAACATAGAGAAAGTGAATTCAATGAACGTTTATAAATAAATGAATAAAATTAACATATGTACAAAACCTTTTAATTTACTCTATACACACACACACAATACGAAAACAGGCGTGTTAATAGGCCTACAGGGAAAAAAAACATGGTGCACATCTAAAAAAAAAATCTATTTCACCAGAAAAGCTAGTATAAAAGTTCAAGTGGGTTCCAGGCGCGTCGCAGCAGTCAGACATACTCGGCTGATTCCCCGTCTCCTGTGACCGCGTCCGCTTCCCATCAGGTCCAGGTCAGTTTCTGATGCCCGTGAGACAGCGGCGCTTCTGGGGGCGGCTCACCATCCTCCACCATCACGAAGCCGTTTTGAGGTTTTCCTCGCTGCCGGGCGGCGCCGTCTTCACCACCTCCACCACCTCATCGGCCACCTCCTCTGGGCTGTCGGACTCCTCCTCGATGGCGAAGTGCACGTCGGCAGAGGAGCAAAGGGAGCTGACGCTGCTTTGCTCCATGGTACACAGCGCGCAAGACAGCGGGACGGGGAGCCGGCCGTCGCACCCGTGTCCCTTGAAAGGAAGCGACACCTGGACGGACCTCAGGCCTGAGATGGTGGGCAGGGTGAGGCTGGGTTTCTTCTGCAGGGCGCCCCATTCGCGCTGCTCCTCTTCGTGCAGCAGTCTGGTGAACACGTTGGACTTCTTCTTCTCCCTCCTTTTGGAGCGCACGTAGCCCAGCATGATTCCGAAGAGAAAGACCCCGTAGAAAGACATGACTATTAAGATGTACAGATACTCGTTGCCACTCCCTCTGCCGGGGGTGCTGCCGGTGGATCTGCCGATTTGCTGGGGGGGCACGGAGAGGGCCGGGGAGGTGTCGTTGAGAACGATGTCCATCGTCAGCATTCTGTTTCCAACATGAATAAAATATAACAAAGTTATAACAGATTCATTTGCCATAATAAAGTTTAGATGCTCTTCTGTAGGCCGAGTTATTTTATCTCATCCAAGATTACGCAACAAGTATCATAGTTGGGAAGATAACGAAGTCATATGTACATTGTTGTTTTTAAAGATTTTGAGAAAAAAGTTACTGATGTTACAAAAGGCGGGATCCTTACCGGTAAGAGGCTTTGCTGAAGATCCGACGGGTCCACACTACAGATCGGCTCGCTGGCTGAACAGCTGTCGTGTGAGCCGAAACCGCAGCTGGGTCCCTTTAAGTAGCTCAGGGGCGGCGGGGTGTCACGGATGACGCGGAAAAGTTTGAGCTAAAAAACTGCAGTTCTTAGGACGGTAGAAGGGGAACACGGCCCGGAAACCCAGCGCTGGGTTCTCACAAACCTTACAAGTCTCATATTAACACAAGAGTATCTGTATTATTAATGACAGAAATAATAATAATAACAATAACACTACTAATACTATTATAATGTGGTTACTGGTGTTTTGGTTTTATATTATATTATTATCATTATTATTAATATCAGCCTATTAATAAACAGTACGCGGAAACTGAAGCAGCATTTCTTCAGGTCGGAATTTATAAATATTAAAATACTGAAAGTGTCTTCAACTATATAGCTATACATTTGCGTATTTAGGTATGGACGACATATGCAGCCATATGGATGGCAGGAGGGCAGAGGTAGAACATGGACACACAATTTTTGTTGGCGGGGGAGCGGGCTCGTTCAGGACGCCATACAAGCGAGAACTGATAGATGTGTATAATGAAATACTGAGACTTTTCTCAGACTTGTTTCTAATCCCCCGTTATCCGTATGATCTCATCAGCTGCCGCGGACAAACACGTAACCGTGACCAGCTCATAAAGTTCCCGGGAGACCCTGCACTGTAAAAACGTCAGGAGTCCAATAAGCGAACATCACCAAGCCAATTAGACCACGAGGTGCAGTGCAGAGCGGCCTTTCAAGCAGACCGTCACTGACAGCTAACCAGTTATAACGCAAAAACGCGTTATAGAAATCGCGCACACGGCGTCTCTAATGCTGAAGCAACAACACAGCAAAAGTAACCTGAACCGATCAACCAGTTTTATTTACTTTCATTTGGTCATTTCAAGGCAAATTACAAATAAATAAAGTTGGATACACTTGCAATGACATATATGTTACAAGGCAGTTTCTCCATCCCAACATGAAGGAAACATCCGAGACTGGTCAATATAGCAAAGGTTAAATAGTTTTAAAATATATAGTATATATCTGGCATCGTCAGTGAGCTTGGTCACTGCTCCCAATGTATACACAGTACAAGTTGAAAAAACAATTCATAGTATGTTAAAATGTTTTTCCTAGCACGTTCAGTAGAGGAGATGCATAATACTAGCTTGAATTGCTTTCATTTGGCTCATTACATATTTTCCTCAAAAACAGCAGTTTTAAATGAAAGGTGTATACAGCCCTGAACTATTCTTCAACCACATGCAAGAGTGTCATAAAGACGACCAGTGCTCCACAGGGGTCGACTTGCACATGACAGTCGTTTTGCACATTTTGGGACAGGGTCCTGGCAGATGCCTTCAAACACTTCCCCCACCCCACCGCCCCAAAAAAAAAACACGGTTAATATTGCACATTCTGGTATTTCCTACTGGAATACATATATTATACGAATATAATGGTCAACAGTAATAATGTGATTCAAACATTGCAGGGCAGCCTTTTCTACAATATGGGCTTCTCTAAGAAAGACAAGAACTCACGGTTACTTCTCTACCTCAGAAAAGCAAAGGACTGTTTTTGTGCAATATGGGGATTCAACACAAGAGAAAGAACCTTAGGTAGCTTAGCTGGGTAAAAACAAAGCATTCGCTTGGTGCTTATACAGTAGGTGACCCTTTTTGTGTACCTCAGGGGACGATTCAGAAAGGAACAAAAGGGGCTTCTAGGACTCACAGCCACCCGACCAGGACTCTCATGTCTGGTAGGTCTCAGAAGGTCCATCAGCAGAGTTCCAGCTCTCAAATGAAGAATGAACACTCAGACAAATAACCTGAATTCATGATACAGGAGCCCTGAAATTATTTTGCACCTGAGGTACATGTTGCCGAAATTAACAAAAAAACCTTCATTGCCTTTGTTTGCACAGTGATGCGGTGCTTGGAAAAAGGCTTTTGCTTAGTTAAAAAAAAAAAAAATCTCTCTGTTTCATGCCTCATGCTCAAAACATCGTGTGAGAAGAGGTTCATAGCTACATAACCAAAGATGAAATCCACCCATCTATATAAGAGGAACACTATTCATCACTGCTGCAGGGACACATTACAAAAATGCACAAAACATTCTGTCACCTATGCTGCACTCTCAGCCTGTAAGGATTACTCCAAGAAACATCTGATGGGAGAGGAATAGAGCAACACTCAGATAAAAAAAAAAAAAACACCAAATACAAACAAGGAGAAGAACTGCGGAAATAGACCTCATGCTGATTCAGTCAAACGTGGTCCTCAGACAAGAAATATTATATATGAATGTGTGTGTGTGTGTGTGTGTGTGTGTATATATATATAAAAATAAAATCAGGCCTCCTGCTAGGTATTGGAGATGCCAATCTGACCCCATCTCATCGACTGTGGAGGATTCTGGTTTCCCCGGAGAGGGCTGAACGGTTACGGTGCCCCAGACCGCGTCTCATGAACATGCCCCTTCTTCATGTCTGCCAAGTCTCACAAGATTTTACAGGGGCTCTCTGCTGCCGTCCCACTGAAGATGCCACTTCCTGCTGTTTTGGGTCTTGCATGTACAGAGTAAATTCAAGTATTGGCCCATCTGATGGGATGTGGTGGCAGCGGAGAGAGGGAGGAGGGAGCTGTATCCCCCCTCTATTTCCCACCATACATCCGCTCGATGTCTTCCTGGTAATGAATCTTCAGCTCCTTGCGCTTCAACTTGAAGGCGTCTGTGACTAGGCCTGTCTCAGGAGTCCAGGGCTCAGGACTGAGACGAATCTTCTGTGGAATCTCAAACCTCTCCAGCTTGCCTGGGGGGGGGGGCAGAAACCAAGTTTACAAGTTCATCAACAACTCAAGTAGAGGATGGACCTGATGACATGTATTTCAAGCTTCTGTTATTGGATTATCTGTGAAACTTAGGTTATTAATGGAGTAACCATCACAAGTCACCGGGCAAGAATTTAGAGTTGAGTGAATGATTATATAATAAGCAATATGTGCTCCCACACAGCTGGAATCTATTGATTTTGGATACTGATTAGTCTGTGATCTTGAGCACATTTCTGACAATCTTGGCTGCTTTTGCCCAGGTCCTTATCCAATGCTGACAGTCCTTAGCTAAGGCTAATGGCATTTTCAAATCAGGCATCAAACAGTTGTCTTTCTCCCTGCCTCCATCTCACCTACAACCGCGGCCTCCATCATCACCCGCAGCACCTCCTTCTCCATCTCAGAGCTGTTGCAAATCTCCTCCCAGGATCCCATAATGCCCTTCTCTTCTGCCAGGGATATCAGCTGCTTCTGATTGGGCACCACAAAGCCAATTACATAAGTCTGGTCACTAGAGAGAGAGAAGGGGGAAAGTTTTCCAGTAAAAACTGTGGGGGGGAATAACTGTAAACCCCCCCCCCCCCAGGGAACCTGTAGCTGTGATTTGACTAGCCCAGGCATAGTGACACTTCATCATAAACCATCAAATGACTTCATTTTCCAGTCAGTGTTCCCAGTCAAATTGTTACTGAGGAAAGGAATGACGAAGATCTGGGGAAGTGGACCAAGTTAATTAAAATGCAGGAGAGCTGGAGGGACGGGACCTGTATGAGGATGAACTGACACGCAAGGTCCTACCTGTTGGCATAAGCACATATGTTGTCTATCAGGGGAGAGTTCTTCAGCACAGCCTCTACCTTGCCCAGAGAAACATACTCCCCAGCCTGCAGCTTCACCAGGTCCTTCTTTCGATCTGTGGAGGTGGACAGAAAGATTTAGGGCAGGCTTCAAAGTCAAAGAGATCATATATAAGCATTCGTTTGCGATTGAACAAATAACCGCACGCCTATTAACGCAATCTTGACTTTGGACTGTACATGTGCAAAATGGTCATTTGAAGAACGGAATGGACATAAAGAATGACGATAGAAGGGAGGAACGGGGACCCTGGAAGGGTGCTCACCGATGATCTTCAGGCAGCCATCAGGGTGGAACTCGCCAATGTCCCCGGTGCAGAACCACCGCTGGCCATTCTCATCCACAAAGAAGTCATCCTGGTTCTTGGAATCGCTCTTGTAATAGCCCATTGTGACATTGGGACCGCCAATCAGGATCTCCCCTCTGGGGTTGGGCTTGTTTGTGCTGTGGTACCCGGCTGATACGGAGAAGGTAAAAAAAAAAAAAAAAAAAAAAAACCCTATTTGTTCATTTGCTAACAAAGATGAGTTCATTGTGAAACAGGAGAATGTTGGCCACAGCTTAAACCTGTTCCTTCTGACGACTTTATCGCTCCTCCCAAATTCCTCCAAGCTCTTTAAGAATAGACTGGACCACACTTCCTACGCAAAATGTTCACAGAAGATAAGGGTAGGCATTCAATGCCAAATTAAAGGCTCTTCAGACCTCAGACATGTCAGCAGGGCTAGTAAATATTTAGATGGGCTAACAGCTGGTTATTGTGAGACGATGGAACTTTTAGGGTAGGATAGTGCGTATACCAATGTAAACAGCACGCAAAATATTATGCCAGAACTGGACTTCTCAGAAGTTCTGAAGGCTCCCCGTCCATAATGATGAGCCAAGGTAAACCATTTTCTGGACCTAATCGAAATGGAAGCAACCAAGACAAGGTCGTCATTACATGATCTGTGTACTTCCTTAAAAGGACACCGAGCTTGCTTCCCCATCCAGGACCTCCAAGAACCCTCTGAGCTGGAGATGATAACATTTGTAGCAGACGTTCCGTAAACGTTAGGGTTACGCTTATAACCAGGGGGCTGGCTGTGTCTCTGTTTCGCTCACCCTCATCCCAGTCCTTCAGAGTGATTTCGGAGCAAATCAGTGGAGCACCGACTCGTCCGGTACTGTAGTCCCACACTTAAAAGAAAAAGAAGGAAATAGAAGTTGTAGCCTCATAATTCCACCAGTAAACCTTTCAAGGATGCCGACAACCCAGACCTGGTCAATCTCCCAGCCTTCGTACATCACATAGTTCCCTCAGGTTTACAGGCCCAGCGGAACTGTTAAAGGTCGTCAGCCGAAGCCCTGCTGACCCACTCACCGTCGCTGATGGTGCCGGCACCGCAGGTCTCAGTCAGCCCGTAGCCCTGGCCCACGTGGCAGCAGAAGCAGATGTTCATGAAGCGCTGGGTGGCTGGTGACAGCGGGGCACCACCCGAGAGCAGAATCCGGATCTTCCCTCCCAAGAGGGAGCGCACCTTCCTGAAGACCAACCTGTGTCCGTCACAAATCAGGGTAGGAGGAGGAAAGACGAGGTTAGAAACAAGTTTATAATGTGGGGACCTCAACAAAGTGCTATGCTATAAGGCTATGTTCACTGTGTCTGTTTGGGCCCATGGTATAGGGCTTGTGTTGGCCATGTGTGGCCAGTGTGAATATGCACTGTTATGCCTGGAGCTGCTGAGATGACACATTCATCCACACGTGTGTATACACTCACTGAGGCTGTACCTATCACACAGAGGCGTGCTATATCCCTTGGAGATCTGCTCCATCTTGTAGTTGTAGGCCAGAATGAAGAGTGAACGCTGAATCCCACTCATCTCCTCCACCTTGGTCATCACGTTCTTGTAGATGCGGTCCATGATCTCCTGTGGGGGGGGGGTTGGCGGAGAGGAACGATAAAGTGGGAGATGAGGGACCTGAAAGCACTGTTCTGGAAAGGCTGATTGGCATGTACCCAGCTGTGGATAATTAAGGTGAAGATTTCATGTGAATCACAGCAGAAGAGCTGCGGCTGGATGAATGCATGTGTGGCCACAGCCGAATGTCAAATGGAGGACTTCACAGTTTGCTCCTCCTCCCGCCTCAACAGGAAACAAAAGGAGCCCTCCCCCACCCATATCTTCATGTTTCCATTACATATCTATTCCCTTTACTGATACATGTCAGCCCCTTGACTCGGGAACCCAGCAACAGCTTGATAACGAGAACAAAATGTACAGTTCAGGCTTTTCCATCAAAAATGACATTTAAAAGGAACATGACTTTGGCACATTTGGCCCTTATACATCTTTTATTGTTACTGATGATTTTTATAAATAAAATCGTGGAGGTGAGAAAAAGGGGTCTCGACCTTGTGCACAACCTATATCAATCAGGCTCCTTGCTGTTCCTGCTTTTTCGAGCACAGATGCAATGTAATGCTTTGAAAGATGATGGGGGGGGCATTTTGGCAGGAAGCAGCGGTACTGTTTATGCAATGCCACTTCTGTTATTGACTGGGAGTCTGCGGGGATCACGGGTTTTGCCCATGCGTGTCTTCTGACCTGTGGCACATGAAGCTGAGTGGCACCAATACCATTTAGTTTTAAAAATCCAGAATTTTCTGCTGTTTCAGACAAAGAGTTTTCACATGTCCTGTTTATAGTGGGGTGGGGGGACTCTGGTTTTCATGACATCATCTTTCCAGCCACCAGTGGCCGAGGTGAGGGCATCACGTGAGGCATTATTGTCGTCTTACCGGGACGGCGACCATCAGAGTGGGCTGCAGCACGCTCGTGTCGCCTTTACTGCCTCTCTTGATTTTTGTCGACTGTGGAGAAACAACGAGAGGTCAACACACGCAGACAGCAGAGGAGTGACTCATATCCTCCATGATGCAGTTCGTCCACAGTTAACTGGTCTCCTGGTCTCCCCTCCCCCTGGCTCCTCCACAACCTCTGTGGTCTGCTGGTCTGGTGGGAACAGGACAGCTGTGCGCCCTGGTGCTTGTGTGTGTCGTCCTTGACAACGTAAGCCGGCAAGTGGAAGATATCAAAGAGAGCAGGCTGTGCGAGGTCGGCGCTGTTGGAACCGAGTCCAACTGAGTATCTCAAAGCCAGGCCCAATACAGACCTGCCAACCTGACTCTGAAAGCCTGAATTGAGCATCACAAAGCCGGGCCTGATACAGACCCGCCAACCCGACTCTGAAAGCCTGAATTGAGCATCACAAAGCCGGGCCTGATACAGACCCGCCAACCTGACTCTGAAAGCCTGAATTGAGCATCACAAAGCCGGGCCTGATACAGACCCGCCAACCCGACTCTGAAAGCCTGAATTGAGCATCACAAAGCTGTACCTGATACAGACCTGCCAACCCGACTCTGAAAGCCTGAATCAAGAATTGCAAAGCCAGGCCTGATACTGGCCCACCAAAGTAATTCTAAAGGCCTGAACTGAGAATCACAAAGCTGTGCCTGATACAGATCCTCCAACCCTACCCGACTTTGAAGAACTGAATAAAACCCAACCAAGAAATGCAAAGCCGTGCTTGATAAGGACTCATCACGGCAACTCAATGCTGAAGGACTCATATACCCCCAACCAGCTAGGAGGGGTGCGGTCATGTTTAAGTGTATTTACAATCAGAGACTGAAGTTACTGCATATCCAGTTCACTGCTGATTCTCTGTACACTGTCATCGTGTGGACCTAAGACATAGGCTCTGTTCATTAACATGTGTCTCCGCATTGGTCTTTACCAACTGTTTGTAATCGGATCTCACTTTCCCGCAACTTATTTAAACAAACACGTAAATCACTTCCGTATTCAGAATCTGCTGATCATTAAAAGGAGGAGGAGAAGAAACCAAAGCTACTGCCGTATTCCAGGGTTGGAATGTTTATAATGAACGCCATAATACTCAAAATGAAATAAATACATCTATAAAGAAAAAAAGAAACAAACAAACATTTCAATAATTAATGTTCCCTTTTACTTTTAAATAATTCCTTGAAGGTTGTATTTCTTAACGTTTATCTTCTATGTAAAATCTTTAAATTGTATTTCGTAATAACGTGATTTTCATTTGACAGTCATTATGATAAAATATAATTTCACATAATGCAAATGCGATTTCTTAAATAATTCAAACTATATTTCACAATGAAGTTCAACTTTTCACGTTGTTGGCATGCATTATTATACCGTGTCAGCATGATAAAAATGTACGTGTTACAAAGGTCTTTCAGTACTTGGGTTAATACTTTCCTATTCAAGGGCAAAGGGTTCAGTCTGTAATGCATTGTGCTGGTTGCCTTATGATAATATTTCAGCTTTTAATCATATCCAGTGAAGCTCTCAATGGATGGTCTGATACGCTGAATTATGTCTGACTTGGAGCAAGTGAAGTAAAAGGAGCGAAGTAGTCAGGGCCGGAGTGTGACTGAATTTCTGACCGGGAGTTCAAGCCCCCGGACAGCTCAATATAAAACAATCTAAACAATTACTCTGTTATTATATGTTTCTATTAGCATATCCATTATCTTGGCTATTGAACGCACATTCTTCCCTACACAATTTCATTTTATGTTCATTTAATTTTTACCGACACGGTTCACCAATATTAATAAATCGTGGAGCAGCTTTTACATAAATAAGGAAGTTTCATCAAAGCTCGCATTAAACACAATCTGTGCAAATTCCAAAACATCTTTAATAAATCACTTACACAATTTATTTTTCCTGAATTTGCACGGAATATTAATGACGCGCACTTTTGACAATGTTTCCATGCTAATGGGTCGTGACAGTCCGATATTAAACAAACATCCCCGCAGATTCAAACTTATTTTCTGGTGGTGTAGAAAAAGATGCGCTGTTATTCACAACGCAGTTTACTACACAGTGGCCCATGTTGTACTGACTTACGTTCTGACATAGATCATACGTCAAATACCTTTCGGGCGTCTACTGAGTTTGTACATACTTTTGCCCACATGAGAACGGTGGTTGAGTAGGTGGTCCTTCAGTACGGCCCAGAACACACTCATCGTCACACTGCTAAAAGAATGTGGCCATATGTGTCCCAGACCACCTCCGAATGTGGTTTGAGCGATTGGATCTCAATCCATCTTCAATCCGTTTTGGGTGCTGTCCACCTGTGATCGGATCACCCAGGATGCATATACTACATGTGAACAGGGCCACAGTGCCAGGCACAGAGCTAGCCTGATGCTGACAGGGGGCAGCTGTCTGCTGGGCAGCCTGATGCCTGGAAGGGGGTGTGTCCTCTGGACAGCCTCAGACTTCTGTAGTTATATTTTATTTCAGGGTCTTGACTCCACTAGCACAGGAAAACCAGATCACTCGAGGTCTTTGTGGTGAAAACTTCATGTGTGCATGTCAATCAATTATAAACCGTGATTGGGCGCATGCTTATTTATTATAAAACGGTGATTGGTCACAGGTTGATTTGAACTGTAATTAAAGGTTAAACAGCTTCCGCTGAACAGATTTCTACTGGGGATTCTTCGTATCTTTGTCAACAATGGGTTTCCTACTTAGCCAATGAGAATGCGGGTTTGAGGCAAATGAAAGACTTTTCAGAAAAGAAATTCAGGCCATCCATAGTCCCATCCAGTGCGGGGGTCTGGGGCCAAACCCAGTCAGCATAAGACTCAAGCCAGGTGGATACTCTGGACCAGTACATACTGCCAGTACGTACGATAACACAAGAGCAATGGCAGCCTAAAAGAAACATTGAAACTGAAAGCATGTCAAATGACGTAAGCAGACAGAATGGGGTCTGTCAAACGTGCCTGCGCTTCCTCACCTGATCGGCAAGCGTCTGCGGGGAGGAGTAGCCAACGCGACAGCCGTGCAACATGCAGACCAGCTCGGCGCTCAGCTCCAGCACGTGGGCCAGGGGCAGGTAGCCGATATAGGTGTCTTTCTCACTGCCCGAAGAAAAAGCAGGGGCGGCTGAGATTTAATTATAAACAGAGACAGGGACAACTGTCTGCTTATACCAGGCACAATGTGCATATTCTTCTGAACACAAAGAACAGGAAAAAAAATCCAATGCAGGGAAAAGAGAGGAAGAAATGGGAAAGTAAACTCCCAAGGGTTGGGGAAAGGGCTGCCGCACACCCCCCCACATCCCCCCAAGGGGCTTTCCGAGAGGCAGGCTGGGAGATGACGCGGTCGGCGCTAGTCAGGGACATACAGCCTGGATGTAAACACCCTGAGCGACGTGATGCAGACCAGAACTTTGCTCTGTTTTACGTGATCCCCGGCAGAGACGAGCAGCCCCCCATCCTCCCCCAAGCCAGGATTTCAATGTAAATAAGCCTGACGCTGCTGTGAAGCTTCAAACCCTCAGTGAAGTTACAGACAGATGTGAACAGTGCCAGAATGTGCTAAACCCTCTGGGGCTGCGGCTGCTATACCTGCCTCCCTCTGGTATAAAATGGCAGATGCTACAGGTGGATTCGGCTAGGAGAGCTGGTGTAAAATTATTAAAAGGACCGGTGTGTGTAAGTACTAATCGGGCACCGCTTCCTGTCAGGAGTATGGAAAGGGCTTCCTTTATGAGTAAGCAGTGACCAACCTGAGCTCGGGGATCCGCTCGGTCATGCCTGTGATGCCGGCGATGAGGTTGCTGTGGGAGATCATCACACCCTTAGGGATGCCTGTGGATCCGCTGGTGTACATGATGACGGCGATGTCTGAGGGCCCCGGCCGGCTGCCAAACCCGTCTGCGGCGAAGAGAGCGACGGGCCAAATAGATGGAAACCACCACCTGCCGTAACCCACAGCGGGGCCG
>JAODLC010000040.1:11560129-11581507 GCA_026781145.1 Hippopotamyrus pictus | reverse complement strand
TGGGAGGGCTGATTACACACAGATAAAGGGGAGTGCGTCTTCTTAAAGGTAAGGTAGCTAAAAGGCTTTTAATTTAAATAGGTAAGTTTCATAACTACCCCTATAAAGAACCGATACCTTAACTATAAGAAGATGGGATGACCATCACATTAAGGCACGCTGGGGTCATTCTGTGTTGGCTCTTACCCTTATTTTGAGTGGCGCACACGCACACACACACACACGCACATAGACACGCACATACACATGCACACACACTGAATTCTTACAACCATTCTCACTGCACTCTTGGATGGTACCATCACACACATGCTGCAGTGCCTCTGCTGCGGGGGCCAAGCTCTAAGACTCCCCCTCCACTGTACTGTCATCAAGTTCAATACTCTCATCACCAGCAAAAAAACACTCCTGTGGGAAATTTGATGTTTCTTGTAAATAACTCAATCATGCAAAATAAACAGTTCTAAGAAGGAAGAGTCCAAGAGCAGTACCAAAACAGAACACTTAAAGACCCGGAGGACTTCCACGAGAACGGCGACGGGCGGCGCGGCCAAGATGGGGGGGGGGCACACCGGGCCGGCATGAGATGTCATGTGAACGTTTGGCGACGGCTTCTTTTAAACAAGGTCCAGTCGACGTCCTCAGAGCAGCGCCACGCACAGCTGGAGACTCCGGGCCACGCAGCCGGGCCTGGAGGTGAAGATGAGGAACCGGCCGCGAGAGCTTTCTGAGAACAGCCGGGGAGGGGGGGGGGGCTAATCTGACACAGATGTGTCCCGCGCTCTCTGCCGCATCCTTGTTCACATGACCCGACGAGGGCCTCCCCCACTCCCGAGCACAGAAATACCCCGAACCACTCTGCCTCATCAGCTTTAGGAAAAAAGAGGCCTTCGAGATTTGTGGAGGCAAAGCGTGTCTAAAGCTCATGAAATGTCTCACTTGGCTGTCAGACAGAGTTAGTGTAGAAACAGCCTCCTGATGGAGGGCAGATGTTCAGCCATCATGGAGTGTCTTATCTCACTGGCTAAAGGAGGAAGGACAGACAGACTGACGGACAGACAAGAGCACATACACACACACAGTCATACAAACAGACCTACAGACACATGGAATATGTGTGTGTGTGTGTGTGTGTGTGTGTCTGTGTGTGTGTCAAAGTCAAAGTCAAAGTCAGCTTTATTGTCAATTCCTTCTCATGCACTGGACATGCAAAGGAATCAAAATTACGTTTCTCACTGTCCCATGCGCAGACAAGACACAAGACATGACAGGACAAACAGTAAACTGCACAGGCACAACAAAAAACACATCCTAAGTACTGAGTAACAGTATATAAAGTATGTGTGTGGGTGTGTGTGTGTAACCATGCATACAAACAAAGACATGCAGAAATACACACATGCGCACACACACACACACACACACACACACAAACACGCACACAGACACACACAAACGAGTTGTACGCACACGCGCACACACACAAGTGCACACACACTCATATGCACACACACACACGCACACACACACATACGCACACGCAGACACGCACACACACCCATGCGCACACGTGCACACACACATACGCACACATACTGTACGCACACGCACACACACATACTGTACGCACACGCGCACACACACACACGCGCACATACACAAGCGCACACACACACAGGTGCACACACACACGCACTCATACGCGCACACACACACACTCATACGCACACGCGCACACACACACGCGCACACACATACGCGTGCGCACACACACATACGCACACGCGCACACACACACGCGCACACACACACGCGCACACACACTCACACGCACACGCGCACATGCACACATACGCACACGCGCACATATGCACACGCGCACACGCACACATATGCACACGCGCACATACGCACACGCGCACACACACGTCATCACCACGGAATGCAGACAGCTGTCCTCACTGTTCTCGGGTCTGGCTCCCAGCTCCTGCACAGACGCCATGCTGTGAACGCGCACACCCTCTGGAAGGCGGGGCCAGGCGCTGGGCTTGCTGTCCACGACAATGATCTGCTCGAGTCTGGGAACCTCTGGCAGGATGGCCTGGAGGAGGAGAGGTTCCAGTCAGGCTAAACTTCTTGCTGGAGGCCGGGGAGACACTCAGCAGCATGTGGGCCCAGGGTGCGGCTCATTCGGGACACTATGGCAGGGTGTGTCTGGGGTTTCTCATACAGCTTCCCCTCACATAGCCCAGGGTCTCAGGCCTACCGCAAGGCGAGCCTGAAGCAGATCTCTGCTGGTGATGATGTGGGTGACCTCCGTCTCCTTGAGCCCATGAGCGATGGCTGGACCCCCCAGGGTGGAATACAAGGTGACCACTGTGCACAGAGAACGAGCAATATCATCGTGAGCACTGGACCTGGTATAAGCCCCAAAAGGCACAATGCAGACTTTAAAACAAGATAAAGAACCAGGCTTTGCACTCACTCCAAATGAAATGTGAGGTGACAAAACTAGAAATGATTGATTGGGGTGCATGAGTTCAAATGTAAAGGGTTTTGGTTAAATAGCCTTATTAACAAATACATGAGCAATAGTACTATCAATTTTCACTAGCGAGCTCACCCAGGGTAAATTAAAGACGGCATGACATTTTGTGGTCTAGAAGTTGACGTCAGTGTCTGTGCTTGGTTAGGGAACATGGGCTGAGCCCAGATGGGCGTCGGCCAAGCAAACCCGCAAACTGAAGCAAGCATACATCACTGTGTATCAGCCTGGACAAGGACACGGCTATAACAGTAACTGCCTGACAGCATTTGGGGTGCAGCAAGCAGAGTCCAGAGATCGTCGATCAGCTCTGTTACTGGCATTGTCACAGAGCGACCCCTCTCTGCCAGGAGGCCTTTGACAGCATGCCGTTTGGATGGTAATGCAATGTCTCAACCAGAACTCCCATGATAAGCAAACGCTGCAATGGAGTCAGGGGACTGACAGTGAGGTACATCCCAAGAAAATATCCCCCCTTCTCATGGTCCTCAACTCTATAACCAATCTTAAAGGAAAGGCAGCTTCCTTTTGCAGCCTCTAACCAAAGTCTGTTTTCAGTAAAATCTGCAAAAGGGGGGGAGGGGGGGTTAAAATAGGAAAAATGGTTTGTGGACAAAGTCAGCTCTGTTTTGCTAAGAATGACGGGATATGTGCAAATCACCACGGAGGCCTGCAAATCCGAGCCCCAGCTGTCCCGGGTTCGAGGTGTGAGGGGAGGTCAAATCGCTCGTTCCCACGAGCTCTCCCGCCCCTTCCAGCCTGATTACTGCTATTGTGTGTCATTCTGATAAAGACAGGAAATGAAATACTTCCAGTCAGACTGGATCATGGCAGCCACACGAGGGCTGCCATTACGTTGGAGAACGTGCCTATATGGGGCGAAGGTAAGGATAATGCTGGAAGACCAGAATGGCACTGCTGGAAAGCCGAATTCAACATTTCTGGGTCTAAGGTCAAGAAAGCATTCGCGTGAGATATAACATGGCATACAGAAAATCACGGCGCGAGTCTCAGCAGACTGACTAACCATAAACATGCATTTGCCAGGATGTGAGTGGGGGTGGGGCAGCTGAAAGCTGAACTCTGACAGACACGGCAGAAGCCGCCTGGGACCCCAGGCAAACAGACTGCCCTTTTCCATGTGCAGGACTCAGCGAGTCCCCCGGTCACATCCTGTTCTAATAGGTCCCTTTAGGATGGGATCACAACCCCATGGCCAGCGTGTGGGGAGTAAACACAGCATGGCCCGGCGCATGTCCACAGGACAGAGACACGGACGAGCCATCTGACGGGGTCTCAACTCGATGACAGCTATTCGTCGGCCATCCTGTCTTTGGTGGTCAGCAACTATGAACCATCCCGGGTCCCCTGGGCTGGACCGGCACCAGCTCAAACCCACATGACACCAATTCACCTGAACACTTTTCTTGGTCCCAGACAGTCAGAGAGGTGATGTCACCCCCAGCAAAGTGACCCAGATGATGGGGTATGGGGGGTGAAAGCATGACACCACCGTTTTAACTGCCTCAGATGCCCATAAAGGTACACAGCAGGCTCCTACAAACATCACATCACATGCCATTGATTTTTCTTCCCTGCCAGCAGGGGGTGCCGTCTGATTCGCCTCCCCCGAGAAGCAGCCTAAAGTCAGCTCCAAGGACCTGAGATCACCGGCCAGAGAGGGGGCATCCCGCCGCTGCGACACGCATCTTAGTACGGGGGGGCCCAACAGCAGCGACGGACCCCCTGCAAACCCCCGCGTGTAGCCTGGAGGGTGGGGGGACGGGAGAGCGGCGGGATAAGGATGAGGAATACCGAACATACCAAAGAAGTGGAGGAGAAGACGAGAAAGGTCGAGGAGCGGGACACTTACATAAGAGCAGGACGGCGGGCATGCGGCCAGGACACGCTGACCCCGTTTCCATTCGACTTCCCCTGGGTATCACCCCCCCCCCACCCCACGCAGTATCCTACCATCATGTGATCTTCCTAACACACCCACGGTCACTCTGCCCGTTCGCAGATGGCAGGGGAATGCAAGCATCCCAAGCCCCCCCCAAACCCCAAACCGATCAATCGATCGATTAATTAATTAATTAATTAATTAATTAAACCCCCACCCCATATGGAATACAAGGGACGTGGGACAACAGGCTGGATGCTGGGAGGTCCTCGTGATCTATGAGATGTCGTCCTCGTGGACACTGTGAGTGTGAACAGCACTGCAGTAACCAGGTCACGCTGAGCCATGCCAAAGCACGCCACGTGCCGACAGCGTACGACAGCCCCGTCTCCCCTTCCCCGTCGTCTGTGATTGGCTAGATGCTGTGATGTCACATGGCTGACCAGAGCCCCAGGAAAGGGGCCGTTTTGAAAAAAATCTTTCAGTAAATACTGTCCAAATAAAACTGGAAAAGTAATCCAACAGTTCATCCTGGGAGACTCAGAGCCAGCGTGAAAGAAACTGTCTTTATAGTCCTCTATATCCCACTCCAGCTAGCCACACTTCAGCATTTTAAAATAAACACATTTTTAATTAACCAAAATGATATTTTTCAGTTTTATCAAAGGACCACCTGGGCTTTCTGCTCCCACACCAGCATCAGGGTCAGAGCTGGACTTACAAGGGAAGTTGTGCATGAAGCAGGCTTGTGCGGCAATGAACCATTCTGCCCGTGTTTCACAGAAGATGGCGATGTTCTTCTGGGGCTTCTGGCCAAGAGCCGCCAGGCCTCTGCCGAATTGGGCCGCGGCCTCGAAAACCTCCGTAAAGGACAGCCATATGTAGTCACCCAGGATCACCTGCAGGGGGCGAAAGAGCGTGGGGTGAGGTAGCAAAAGATGTCACCCAGTGTCTTAATGGCCCAGAAGAGCAGGGAAGAAGCCAGGAGAAATAAACACAAACACAGGGAGACCAAGCACGACTCAAATCCATAACCTGATTAAAAACAGAATTTTCATGAGGAGGAGGGGAGGGGAGGAGAGAGGCTCAGCCACTAACACCGGCATGCATGTACAGAGCATGCTGTGTGCGACCGGCTTTCACAGGGCCTTACTGCATTTTTTTACCCTGTTCGTCACCCATAGCATTTAACTCCTGCTCACATTAACGATAAGCTGGGAGACACTGCCCTCTAGTCCACAATCAGTATTACTGCAACAAATAGCAAGGGTTAATCATTTGATTCCTGTAGGCTAAATCAGGCTGCAACAAATCATTTATTAATTATTAATTTTTATTACTGCAATGGCTTACTTTACAAATGTGGTTTAAGGGTCCATTTGAAGCTGTGCCTACTGGCTATAATATGAAGAACAGTCACTTGGCTCTTACGCTCTAACTAAACTCATACAATATTTTCTGCTTACTGTATTTTCTGGCTCTCACTGGCTACAGTGAACATTACGTCCAACAGTACTGCCCTCTCTCCCACATCTGGCCGCACTGAGGCCTCGCACCCAAGACACTCACGCCTCCACATGCGGCTCTCTGGCTCCCCCTACCTTAAAAATCAGTTTAAAGTTTACCTCCGGTGCTTCTGCATGAGCGCTGCATGCATTCTCTGACACAATCATTATCATTTCCATCCTTGCTGTTTAAATCACTTCTAGATGGGTTTGTGGGAAATTTATGTTGAACTCCTTTTTTGTTTTATAAATACCCCAATATTCATTACAACAAAATCACATAGCAACGCTTAGAAATTATCCAATACCGTGCTGTCCTATAGTATTTTATACAAAATACTTCATTTCTTTTCACGCTATCCTGATCTCTGGTTCTCCTGACCAGGTTGCAGCTAAAGCTTGGGTCACTTCATCTGTCCACGCATTCATTATTAGTATTTTTATTTATTTTATTTTTTTTACCTTGTTTATTTTTGTTTTCAAGACGGCGGTTGCGTTGCGTTACACAGGCAGGCTATTTGCATAACCGATCAACAAAAAAAGCGTTTCAAGTCCCTCCCCACTGCCATGTTTGGTATGGCAGTTTGAATGGCCAATTCAGAGCTTCCTGGCGGTTGTCAGAAGTTGATATGCCGGTCCTGGATCTACCATACGTTTGGCACAATCACGTTTTGTTGCGTTTCCTTTCGCAGTTTAATGAGTGCAATGAATGTTTAAATTTGAGAAAAAAAACATTACAGAGAATCCTGATCTCAATTCTAAGCAAAGAAAACGTCAGCCGGCCCCCCGCTGACTGCTCCGGCTGCTCATGCAGCTTTTACATGTTTTAAACCACAAAAATTCACGTTTTTTTTTTCACCTTCTTGAAGACCTTGCCGTTAGGCTGCAGCTCGTCCTCCTCGCTGAGGATGTCCCGGGTGCCTAGGAAGTCTCGGTTGGGGAAGCGTTGCATGGCGTGCTCGAACGCCGTGTCCAGTGTGTCGCGGCCAGGGTGCAGTCCTGTGGCCAGGCGCTGCAGGCTGCTTGGCGCGCGGTACGGACCGCCCGGATGCCCGCTCACAGGCAGTGCCCGGACCCGCCGGGCCCGCTCCTGCTTAGCTCCTGTGCCTGACAGCAGGTACCAGGGCAAGAAGGTGATGACGGAGTAGACCCACACGACAGAGCGGAAGACCTGCAGCAGCAGGGGGTTTATGTCCTCCTTCAGCTTCATTCTCGTCTCTGTTACCCAAGTCCTAAGGTCACCGTATCTTCTCCTTTATTCCTTCTGTGGGGTGGGATGTCAGGTGTAGGCGCCCCCTGCTGGCAGCTTCTTACAGAAGGGGCACTTCAAGTAGGACTCTTCAGTCCTGGAAGATGAAAGAAGCAGCTTGTTATAAGGGTCAGAGGGTGAGTGCGACTGCATGCTGTGAATTCAGCTGTTCAGGAAGACCACGACGCACACAAAGGAAGAGCAAAACAACACCTCAAATGTAGAGAGAGGCAGATACACGCTGTCACAGAGAGATGTGATGCAATGCTCCCTGGGGCATCTGCCCAGCTCCTAATGCCGTGCCAGACCCTCACCCACCCAATGCACTGGGCAGGACGGCACTTGGATACCCAATAGGAGTATTAATATAACCAGCTCCTTAATGTATATGTACAGGAGAAGCACGTTTTGGGGCCAAAGCACAGTGCGGCCAGCATGCAGCAGGACTGGGACAGATGGGGCTAAGGGCCTTGCCCAAGGTGATATGACTACTCAAACTGTAACCCACAGCAGGTGTGGGCACATCGCCTGGACCAGCTGAGCTCCGTACTGCCTGGGATATTTGGGAGGAGGGGGTGTTCCCATGAGACAGTGCCCTGCAGAAACCTGCGAGCTCACTGCACAAGAGAAATGCGATTTTATTTTATATATTTATGACGAAGCTACCCAAGAATACAAAGTCATTTAAAATGTACCCATTTATACAGTTAGATTTTCGTGGAGACTTTCACACCAGAAAGGTCCCACCTTTCAGAGCTGGTAAGTGCTCTTGTACCTCCTAACCTGCTGCTTCATTCTGAAGCCACGGCACAATGCCCTGCAGGACAATGCGAAAGCATGGCGTTCGTCTCAAGGAGACAAAGCAAAGGCAAAAAGCTACATCACAATACTACAACATCTCCCTTTACAGCAGCCAGCACACCACAGAGCCACACCCGAAATCACCACTCAGGTGCAAAGGTCAGCAGCAATTAAGCACAAACTGAGACCCTTATGAAATGTCACATGGAGAAGGTCCATCCATAAGGGTCAGGATCACAAGAGGCTGGAGCCTATCCCAGGCACACAGGGCAAGACAGAACTTTGCCACAGCAGTGGAGACAGACAGGGGAGCACGCATCCACAAAGAATCCCAACCTGTTGCTTAGGATACAAGTTGGCAAAATGAGTAAATCAGACAAATACCGATGTTAAGTAAATAAAGTACTAATTCTGCTGTTCGGTAAGCAGATTCCAAGAAGGGTGGGACAAATGGGCCAAGCACACACACATATTAACGAGGATTAATCTGCTCAGATAATCTGGCCACGTGAGAGAGACACACTACGGCCTAATGCACACAGGGCTCCTGGTGCCAAATCTTCCCTGATGGCCAGGTGTCAGGCTGCCTGAGGGCTGGAGGCATCAGGGACGGTGTCACACCTCGTGACTTAAGAGCGATTCAATATTTTTAAAGATACGGTGACCTCCCCCTCCCAAAGGCCACTGCAGGTGACTAATTGTTGTTCTGTATAAGGAACAAGGGTCAGGACCACTCACACACCAACCCCCATGAAGATGGCAATACGCATCTCCATGTCAAGGGGCAGGACTGACGGCAGGGTCACTGTAGGGAAGGGCGGGACTGCATTCCTCACACACACTTCCCCAATAGAGTTCAGGTATCTGACCTGCAGAGGAAGCACGGAAGCTAACAGTGTGTCAGACTGAGACGTGTTGCTCCCCCAGCACTAATGCCTGACAGACCACGTGACCACTCAGGCCGGCCCTCATTGGAGCATCAGTAGGTGCAGGTTACCAGGAACACCTCGCTGCAGTACCTTCTCAATAGTCAACCAATGAGCGCTTATGTCTGCCAGCATATACCACCACCCTGGGGAAGCCGTTTCTGCTGACCCAAGCCTGGCCCAGGGCCGACAGCGTGGAGGTCGATGGCGAATCTGACCCTAGGTGTCAGTTCTCAAATGGCAGGTACAGTCCAATGATGGCAATGGAGGGGGGGGTTGCATTCCCTCAAGGCAAATCCGAGACACCCTTGGCCTCCAGGCTGCAGCTCGTGCTCGCTGCTGCAGTCTCTCCTCTGCAGCGCTCTGGGATGCTAATGCAAACTTTCTTTCAGCTGCCCCCCCCCCCCATCCCCCACATGGTTGTCAGGGAGACACAGACAAGCACTGCAGGCCTGATGCTGAAACAGCTGATCCGGTTCCTTCACGTTACTGTTCATTAGTGCCATAATAAGTGCTCTGTTCTCAGCAGCACAAGCAGCAGCTGGAGTGCTGGCCTGGCTCCCCCCTGGTCCCAGGGCCTATTTTAAGATGTTTCTGCAGCACTGGGGTCGAGTGCCAGGGAAGAAGCTGTCCCAGCGATGCTGAAGCGGGTTGCGCAGTCCGAGGGGACTCCTTTTCCCACATTCCTGCATTTAAGGAAGCATCCTGGGGAGGCAGCTGCCTTCAGCAGCCCCTCCACCCTCCCACCGGCACCAGACATCCGAGATTGGCTAAAATTAGAAGGAGTGGTGGGGGGGGGGTGCAGCTTGATGACCCACCAGAAGGTGAATTGCTTAAGGAAACAGGGCTGACGCATCCACATTAAAAGAGCATTCATGCTGCTGGAAAACCTCTGTCAACGATGGGGCAGAGTGAAGCAGGATCCCTCCTCCACGTGGTCAGAGTGTGGCTGGAGAGGCAGCTGCAGTCAGAGAGTGGTGGCACAGTGTGTGTGTGCTCACCCTGATGATGCCTAATATGTACATTTCAGAACAGAATCGAAACTGGCCACACGCACAAACCTCGTATTCCGTATGAGATTAACACGAACCTAAAGTAAGAAATGATCCGTCTTATTGTGAACTGTGACATCTCCCCCATCAGCTCTCTCTCTCTCTCTCTCATTTACATTTTTTTATTTCGAATATAAGTACAGCAGACGGCTTTAAATAATATTTATCAAGCCCCATTCGTTTATGTTGCTCATAAACGCATAGAGACAATGCAGTCAACATCCGCACATTGGTCCATAATGCACTCATCTCCTGGACAGACACCTGCATGTGCAGCTTCATGGAGGAAACAAGCCCTGCAGGGGCACTGGCATGCGGTATACGGGACCACCAAGCGGAGCCGTGGTCCCTCCATAAAAGGCAGTGACATCGACACAGAAGCAGCCGGATCACTGTCCGCAGGTATCCGGCATTAACATGTAAGACCAAAGTAGGGAAGGCAGGTGCGCGAGCCATTATGTGGACCCGTGAGGCGGCATGTAGGAAAGCGGACCGGCCAGAACAGGCAACGGCAAACACGGACTAGGGGAAGTGGCGAGGGCCGTTTTCGCCCAAAAGCGAGGATGCTGCCCGTCGCCCGCAAACGTCATCCATTCGCACCCCAGCGACAGCTCGGAAATATTAGCACTCACCTGCTTTTAAATCACTGTCATGCGCTGCCGGCTGTTTATAGAAGCCCGCATAAAATGCCGGGTTACTGCGAGTGTTTCTAATCCTGCTCAGAACTGCAGCTTCGTACCCCTCCACCGGCGATGCGCGCAACAACAGCCCCGCTCCCTACTGGAAATGACGCCGCTCGCCGCTCTCCGGACCACCATTGGACGCGAGAGATGGCGCGTGCAGTGGGCGGGGTTCGCGACAGGATCGCATACAAGCCCCAAGCTGCGGCCTGAGGTCACTGGTGCCGGGGGCGCGCTTCGCGGGTGTTTGCAAACACGATTTGGAGGTTGGAAAGGAACAGAGAAAGCAGTAACACGTCAGAGAATGAATGAATGAATTCTGTTCAGACTGTTCCTGTCGGTTACTCTGAATAGTTCATGTGTTTTGTACATCTTAGTGCACGCATAGACATCCCTCCTACTAAATACAAACTGCACGCATCTATCATCGACGTAGGTACCTATGTAAATAGAGGTAGAACGTAGCTGGATATCATAGCTAGAAGACTTTTTTTTTTTTTTAGGTTTACCATATTTCTATTCAGGGATCACAGCCAAGGGCTGTATCAGACCAAATAAATAAATGAATACCCAATGAATAGCATAACTCTGGGTTGAGCATGGGGGGCTGAGGTCTCCACCCATTTAACTGGCTCCAGGGGTTTGTAATGGCTGGTTTTGATTATTTTAATGTACCCAATAAAAATGAAGTGAGACGCACACAAAGAACTTATATGCAATTACAGTACTGACAGTATACTGACTGAAGTATAGTTTCAGTTCCTTTATTTGTAAACCGTATCTACAGGAAACGTGCAAAACGCAAGGAGAGCAATGAAACATTATGCTCCATGTTTACTGGGTGTTAGGGATCTGGCGTATTTGTCCCACGTTTTGTGCTGCTGGTGCTAGTTCTGTGATTCAATGGGTTGCAGTTTCCAGCTTGAGTAGATACCGTGTAGGTAAATTTATTCAAATTGAAAGGTGATTTAGTGTAAAAGCTCAATTTTAGCAGTTAAATTATGTATGTAAGGGAATAATTAAAGCACAAACGTCATTTATGAATTCATTCATTATTTATAATATGTCCGAGTTGTAATATTGAATTAATATTAAATTAATATGATACTCAATTATGTGCCCGTTCACGTCAAATGTGGAGCAAATAATGAAACGTTTTTTCAGATCTCATTAGACTCAAACAAGAAGGTACATTTTCATAAAGACAACAAAACATTTTGTGAAAATGGATACAAGTCTCCCACACTAGCAAAATAAGTATTTTTAATAACAGCGAATGAATTACGAATTTAACAAACAGATATGGTGGTATATTGCACTTGGAAAGCGCAAGGAAGAAAAATGCACGTATTTGAAAATGTGATGCCCAAAGACAGTACTCACGCAATGAAACAATTGAATTTGAATATTTGCGGCAGAACATTCACATTAAGCTGAAAACTCAGTGACACGGAACGCACAATCAAATCTTAGGCACCTTCTTCACTCTGGAGTCATACCATTGTAAGACTCATAACTAGCAAAAAAGAAAGAAAATTAGCGATGTTGTCATGGCAGATATTTCGTCATGCGGCTAATTTACAGTCGTGCTGCAGCCATGGCCTACATTTACTCATGTGACACTATAATGTCTGTTCTATTTTAATTCTGGCTCCCTGCTCCTACCGAAAAAATCGAGTTGAAGCACTACCTGTCTCTCCTGCTTGTGTCCCACCTAGCATGACAACTAGTATGCCAGCTAGCGTGAGCACAAGCTACACAAACTCCAACCGCAGATACACGACTGGCTCTGGCTGGAAGGGGCCCCGTGGAGTACTGACGAATTTATATACAATGTATGCCAACAACCTTGTCATGTACCCTTGGTCTTTAATATATCATCACATATCCCAAAAATTCCGATACATGCAAACTTAGCCGTTAAATGTTGGATCAAGACAACTCTGTATATTGCTCTAATACCCAATTACATAAAATTTTCAGATTAAGATGAGGTATTAATGTTCTGCTATGCCATACTGGACCTTGTGCTCCTTGAACTGCTTACTTAGTCTTCTAGGTAAAACCCATGCGTCCCGTCCACCTTCTCCGCTGTCGGGTGTATGTTCTGGTCTACCGCTATCCACCGTCCCATTGATCTCACAGGCAAGGTGGAGAGACACGTGGCTTGGAGAAGTGGAGAAACAGAGAAGTAATGCACGGTATTTAGATGCACCACACCCGCTTGTCCTCTAGGGGGCAGCACCACACTGAATCCTGAGAGCAGCGATGCTGTGGGCAGCAGCCCAGGAAACTGTAGAGGTCACAATCGTATAGACAGCAGGCTAGAAAAGTTCCGACAGCCACCAGGTGTCTGTGCTGGCTAGCAGAGGTGACGTGGTGAGAATGTTAATGGGGTTTAGCTGTGGGTAGGTCACACTGTTTGTTCTGTGCTCAGAAAACCCACCGGCATGCTATTAGTCAATCATCCGTTCAAAGAGAAATCATTATTTTTCACCTACAAGTGCCCTCAAAAATATTAGTTTTACAAATGTCTTTGCCTACAAAATCGGCAAGCTGAAGTCCAGGGTTCTGTGCATGCTCTACTGCAGCTCCGAGCAAAAATGTGGCCCATCTGTAGGTCCCTGAGGACCGGATTGGGAAGCACTGCTCTACTGAACAGCTCCAAACCAGGGACAACATGGGGTTCCTCGTTCTCCCCAGTGGAGAAGATGGGAACCAAGTCCTCCCTATGGCCCAAGAGAGCTGTGAGCTGGGCTCCGCGGGCACCGCTGGTGTGTTCTGGGCAGGGTAGGGTGCTGGCTCTTTGACATGGCCTGCCCAGTGGGTGGCAGGATGTGCAGGCAGTGTGGCATGAAAGCCAGGTTCTCTTACAGTGCCCAAGGCCAAGGATGGGTGTGACGCACCTCCCGTCTTGTGGTGACTGTCCTGACCACAAAGCCAATAAACTCCGTTCACTTACATATTTATAACTAAGCATTGCTTGAGTCATCATGTATATTGTGTAATTTGAGTATGTTTTGCTGCTGTAAATAATACTCTTCTCACCGTGAAACATCTTCACTGTATGCTGCTGCACTCCACATAGTCTGGTATGTTTGCTCGCCTGCTTTCGGGGTGTGCTGTGCCTTGCCGTTTTCTCTTTTTGTGGGATTTGGAAAAAATATGCTACAGATATATGTTATGGGAGACTACATATATCTCTCTGCCCCCCCTCCCCCCACCCATTGATCGGTCATTTTCAGCAGCCGTCAGAGAATATGAAGTGCAAGGAAAGAAGAACCCACCCATGTTAAAGAACACACCAACACTTTCTCTGTCATTTTAACATGGAACATGTTTCAGAACAACCATGAAAGCGCTAATAAAGGTGCTCAAATGGTGAACATACTGCACATTTATTTGTTAGCAAAGAATATTGAGTGTATTTTTAATGGTAAGTGAGTAATATACACATGTAGAAAATCTCAGTGTTTGCATAAACCTTTGGCTGGTAGTGTCCTTATTTTAGGGGGGTCACTGGGCTCCTCCAAAGTTTAGGCTGAGAACCAGAATATAAGAGATGAGGTTTAGCTCAGATCTTTGGATGATCTGTTTTTTTTTTCCTCCATCAACTGCTTTCCTCCAAAACTGCTTTGGCTGGAATATGAAAATTAAGTAAAAACACATTATTAATTATAATTATTAATTATAATTAACTGCCTCGTGCTCATAGCTTCCGGGATAGGCTCTGGACCCCTCTGCGACCCAGAAGGATAAGCAGTTTGGAAAATGGATGGATGGAATTATAATTAATTATTAATTATTATAATTACTGTTAATGCAACTCTAGCCACACATCCCACTTGGGAAAACTGAGGTATGACTTTCAATGAAATATTTTATAGTCCTGAACACCTGCTTGAATTGGAGGCATGTTTACTTCTGTGGCCGCCTGGCCGAGCACCTTGACTGTGAAACGGGGGGTGGCGCTCGTAGTGTAATGTGGACGCATTGCATGTTTCCAGGCTGTCCAGCTGCAGCCCCAGGCAGCACTGTGCGGGGGGGCAGGCGGCAGAACAGTGCAGAGGGACAGAGTAGGAAGGGAATGTACCCATCACACCGAATGGGGGAGTTAGCCTAAGGGGGATAATATCATTTCAATAACAAATACTAGCCTATTACCTCCCCTGCTGACAACAACCAGCTTGACCACCTGGTTAAGCAGGTTGACCAACTTATGACAGTTGACACGCTTAAGCTATGTTTTCGCATGCAGAACCAGTGTGTATGCGGGGTTTCGCTGCAAGTCCCTAATTAGATTATTCATTAGAAGACTGATTGGCTGAAGAGTCCTCACCCCTACAGGTTACCCCAAAAACCTGCATACACACTCGCCCTTTGTGGATAAGATTTCCCACGCTGCTCTTAGCCCAGCCACACCGCTTGGCTGATATTTTAATATGTGAAGAGGTGCCACCTTGTGGCTTGTTCAGTCCAAAGGTTCGAACCCCCAATCCAAGACTATAACATGTCTCCTGACTGCGCTCGGGGGTCTCCAGGACCGGTGCTTCTTCAGGCTTTGCCACCACCATGACAGTCCCATCTGCCGCTATTTTTAATGTCAGTTCAGAGCAGTGGCGAAGCCAGAAAAGACTTTACTGGTGCTGTGGGAAAACAAGATGTCCAGGGGGTTGAGCACAGTACTGTGTACCAATAATGAGCATCACTCCAGCGCAGGAGTATCAGAAGCATTTTGAATGGAGGGGGGACACACTGGTGGAGGGTCTGGAGACCCTCCCCCAGAATTTTTTCATGAATTAGATGCCGTATGTGTATTCTCATATCGAACAAGTGAAATGGATTCTTTCGCGAAGCAATAGAAACAGCGCTGGGTGAACTAATATTTTGCGTTAAATGTGGGGGGGTCCAAACGAATAATTATGAAATGAGATTTAGTGGCGGTGACCCCCATGCTCCAGGGTCTTAAAGGCCCAGTCGGTGACGAAACGCAGGGATCCCCAACACTTGAATTAAAAACGCCTCCTCTCATTTGGGTATGCAAGCAGACATTTTGTCTAGCATTTGCACTTCCTGACACCCCCTTGGCCACTCCCCAGCTCAAAGTCGCCACCATCTAAGCTGCTTATTATTACCCTAGGCTGATGAGGTAGAAGTTTTCGACTGAAGGATTCAAGAATAAGTTGGGTTCCTTGATGAACCTTGATGAAGTAATGTAATTCTTGTTTATGTATTACTTATGTCCGCCACAGAGTGCATAAAGTTTCTGCATATTATTCTACAAGTGCTTTGCTATTCTCATCCATTTTATCATTCTTGTAATAAAAATGCCCATTTAACGCCCCAAGAAACTAAGCCTGTGATCAAAAGCTTGCTTGTTTGAGCCCAGCTTAGGCAGAGTAATGTCTGTGGGCCCTTGAGCCAGGCCCTTAACCCCGAGGTCCATGGGCCCCGTTGCAGGTGGCTGCCCTTCTCTGCCAAGCTCGCTCTCACCTACATGTGTGACTATGGATCATGGAGAGCAAGATGCGGTAGATGAAAAGGGGATTTCCTCATGGGGATCAATAAAAGTGTTATTGAGATTATTAATAAAAACATATTTTATAGCAGCAAGCTTCTGTCACCCACTTCTACCTGCAAACTTCAGGTCAATTTTTTGTAGAATTTATATATTTATTAGTGTTTTACTATTTATAACACTATGGTATCACTCCTTTCAGATTTTTCAGGTTGCTATACTTTTGAAGTTTTGAGCATTTTGCCCAAACCCCATTTTCCCATAATCCCTTTTGTTTCTATAGAATTCATTTGCATAATATGAGGTTTTTCAGAGACAGAACTACCACATTATAGGGGAACATGCTATATTATAGTGGAGACCACCCTCTCCCCAATCCACTCAGCAAAATTTATCATGGGGGACTTCAAAGTACAGGGTCAATTTTTAATCCCAGTATGCCCTGGTAGAGAGATGTTCCTCTTTGAGGCTGATTTTGGGGAAGGGTGGCCTAGTGGCTGACAGGTATCACATACACTGGGCAGCCCACAATTAATATGAAATACCACATTGATTTGGTTTGACTTTCATATGGGAGCAGTCACTTGCTGTCAAGCTACACTTTGTAATTTTGCATTTTATACCTCAATCATTTCCCCCTCTGATTTAAATAATGCTATTACTCTACTAATCTCCGTATCCCCCATAACACCTACATAGAAAGAAGAAACTGAAAGGAACACATCCCATATTCTTAAATTATTAAGTATTACTTATTTTTATTACTTATTTTAGTGCTTTTGTGTCTGTTCACGATGAAAAACAAGGCCAGCTCAAGACCTCTGGAGCACAGATTAAATAAATTGTTCATTGACTTTTAACTGTCCACTTAAAACATATCCATATTTTTAGATTTAACAATAGCCAAAGCTTGCTGTCATTGCCAAAGATTGTGAATTTTTTTTTTTTTAGCCAAGTTACAAATTACACATCACAGGAGGTTTTCCGACTTAATTCCACCTTTGATATGAAACACATTTCACTGCTGTGCTCCTGGTCCACATCCACCCCATTCCAGCTGTAGGCTCATGGTTCATATGTTCCGGCAGTGCGTGTTTGCTAATCAACATTACATCTCCCCGTTAGCATTAGCGTAGCAGCCACTTACGTCCTGAAGAGACTGCCGTTAAACAGCTGCTTTCATTCACTAATTCTTTTCAGCTAGCTCTCGCTTGCGGTTTTGTTCTGAAATGGGAGTAATTTAACAAGGCTATAACATGCTTCTCCCTCTCTGCCCCAGGAAGTCGTGCACAGGAAGGAGATGCTTTTGAGAGATTTTATCGGCCCTAATGCTAGTTTACAGTATCTGAGACATTTCATATCCGCTTGTTATCTGTCTGTTATCAAATTAATCCCCATGAATTGCCCACGCACATAGCGTCCAGTCAGCAGACACCATCAAGTCTTTCAAACGAACACAGATGGCCGAGTCCGTGAGTCTGTGGTCTTCATGGAAACGGAGGATGCAGATCACACACAACGGCAATTTGTCGTCGGGCCTGTTGCCGTGTCAACTGCTCATCCCTCAGGGATAAACAAATTGATATATTTGCTTGTCCATGGTTCATCTTCCTGCAGCCAGTTCAGGTGAGGTCATTCACGTGTATTCGCACCAACTAACTCCAAAAACAAATGAAATATGAACACAACCACTAACAACCTTTGTAAATGGGCTACATATCACCTTTGGTCCTCATAACATGCCTTAATTTTTCTTTTAATGTCTTGAAAGATTGTCGGTTTTTGAAATTCTGTTGAAATTGGCGTTTAAGGTTTGGCTACAAAGAGATGTGATTTTCGGGTTTGCCACAAGAGGGAAACATTTGACCTGAATCAGAGTCACTCTGAGACAAGCGCAGTAACCATCACGCTCCACTAGTGGGAGACAGGCACCCCCTTCCTCAGTTCTGCTTCCTCAGTCCCCAAGAGAAAGATTCCCTCCAATTGAAAGACACAAAGATGAAAACCCAACACATTCCATCCATACCTGCATCCATTTTCTGTGCTCACTGCTCCTATTCAGGGTTGCAGGGGGTCCAGAGCCTATCCCAGAGGCTACAGGCGAAAGGCAGGGAACAACCCAGGATGGGGCACCAACCTACCAGAAACCTAATAAATTAAGAAATGCAATTCTTCCTGACCTCGGCACTGGTACTATCACTTGTAACCCAAGTAACCTACTCTGTCCCATTAAGGGGGGGCAGTACTATAGTGGGGGGGGGGGGGGGGGGCATGTGTCATGGCTTTGGGTTCACTTACTGTTATTGTTCTGGATGAAGATCCGCACCATCTGACCTACAGCACTGACACCACATGACATTTTGATTTGATGACAGGCAGAAGTACAATCTCCCAAGTTGCAAATGTGACGATCAACAGAAAAGCAACATAATTAATTCACTTCATTGTTAGTGTGGGTTATTTGCTTGGTTTGAGTTTATTATATTAGTATACATTCATACATCCATTTCCAGTAGCTATTTATTTCTAAAAATCTTATATAATTACTGAGTTATATTACACTTCAGATTACATGTTTTTTTCCAAAGACAGCACAAAGTGGTTGTATTTTGTGGTTGCTTGCTATTTATATGAAACAAGAAAATTACAACCACGGCCTGATTGATGCAGACTAAAGTACAAGGTCATGTGATTCTGGGCCCCCGGGGAAACTTCAGTGTTTCCGCCATGCATCTTGTAACTTATTTTTCCAGTGTCTGTTTTGTGACAAAAATGTGCTTGTAGGTTTCTACAGACTTCCATCCCAGTTTTCCCATGGGGGGAGCACTGCCTGTGTGTGTGTGTGTGTGTGTGTGTGTGTGATGGGGGGGGTGTCCCACTGTTTTTGATCAGATGCAGGATTAAGACTCATCCACTCAAGGTCATGGAAATGGAAGAAAGCAAACAGCTTGTCAGTTCCTATGCTGACAGCCCTGCTCGGTACCCATTAGAGCAATCAATGGCTTCGACTTTCCAGGGAGGGAGGGTGATGGACAGAGAGAAAAAGAGATGCAGAGAGAGAGAGAGAGAGAGAGAGAGAGAGAGAGAGAGATGCACAAAGAGAGGGTGAGAGAGTGAGAAACAGAGAGAGTACGTGAGAAATGCAGAGAGTGAGTGTGAGAGAGATAGAGAGATGCACTAAGAGAGAGAAAGTGTGTGTGAGAGAGATGCACAGATGGGGAGTGTGAGAGACAGATGCACAGAAAGAGATGCAGATAGAGAAATGCACAGAGAGAGAGAGAGAGAGATGCACAGAGACAGAGAAATGCAGAAAAAGAGAATCCTCCATACAAAGTTGCCCGAGGCCCTGGCCAGGACAGGAGAAGATGGTAAGAAAACACTGAACATACAATCATCAATGGAACCTCTTCATGAATTAACTTGCCAGCTACTGTATGTTTTACTTTATATCTGACTCTACTTACAGTTTATATATATATTCTTACAGCTGGCTATTTTATGACAGGGGTTCAAGGTAAGTACCCTCCGATCAAGGATATGACAGCTGGTCCCCTCCCAGGATGTGAACAGGCACCCTTATGAATGCAGTAAAACGCCAATGTTTGCCTTGCAGTCCAGGTCTGACGAAGACTGGGGTCAGTCATGATGGGATGTGGGAGGGGCTGCTAAAGAAAGGACAGACAGGGCCCCATTAGCATAGTTATCATTTAGCGGGCGTGGCTGCGCTTCAAATCCGGATATGATTGGTTACATGTGGTCACATGGGCCTCTCGCATTGCCACCACAATGTGTGTGTTGGGGGGGGGGGGGGGAGTCCTTACGCAGGCAGTCGTAAGTGGTTGCCATGGAGAGGAGAGCGGGTGGAGGCTGGCAGGAAGCAGCGCGTCACTGGACACGTACAGACTTGAGCATGTTTAAAAATACTGGCCGGTTCCTTTGCCCAAGTGTGCCAGGGTCCGCGGGCTTCGCACACATACTGATCCAGGACGGAGGGGCAGTTTGGTGTTTCCAGCTGCCGGAGCTTATCAGCTGTCTGCTACTGGCTGTAATGGGGTCAGCTGACTCACCTGTGCTTCAGCGCTCCTGGGATGGGAAAGGTGGGGAGAGAGGGCACTCTAGGAGGGATGGCAGAGCATGACATTGGGTGGGGGGGGGGGATGGTATCAGGGCTCTCCCTCAGGAAGCGGGATCACCCTGGAGCAGATCGCGGGGCAGATGTTACAAGAAACAAGTGCACTTTATCTCCCCATAATAACTGTGTCAAATCCTATAATTAAAAGGGGGGTGGGGGTGGCAGTTATCTTATCTCTGTTTACACCGTTTCCAGCAAGATGCAGTGTGTCAGTGTATCACCCGAGACCTGGAACCTCATTCAGAATAAGGCAGGAGGAGTGTGAAACCGCAAGGCATCATGGGAGAATCCACTGGCAGGCCTGAGCCCTGACCTTTGGGGAGGTGGCTGTCACCACTGCCTAACCTGAAATCTTTGTCTTTTTTTAAAAGTCGAGGATTAAATTGCGTTTTTTTTTACCGCGAAATTCAGCAAACAAGCAAATACTATAAACTATAGTTATATCACCCTGTGTGTCGGGTGGGAGGGTTTCATTATGGAGACTAGTACACACACCAGTGCTTTTGCATTAGTTGGGTTTTAAACATCTTAAATTAGTCTGGGGGGGTGGGTTTAGCAGATCAGAGAACAAAAGGATCCTTCTTCAGCATCAAAGCCCCCCCTTGCTGGGCTCATCCTAGCCCTTGGAAGGTTTAGTGTTTTTTTCCCCTTCAGATTGGGGAAGGCGGCTTTCAGAGGTATTCTTTAACCAGCCTGAACCCTGCAGTCCGCGCCCAGACGGCATTCTCCCCGCCGATCCGTCTGCCTGCCGAACTGACCTCCCCCATCATCATGCCGATGACACTGGCTGTATTCTGTGACCGGGTGTGCAACTCATGCACCTCAAAGATCATCTCCCTCCAAAGCGAAGAGCTTTAACGCAGGACCTTAGGGGTCACCGCTGAAACCACTAAAGCAGAAATATGGGAGGAAGGATGGACTGTGCCTGAAATTCAAGGCAGGATTAAGGGGGATGCCGCCCAGATTAAGGGGAGACGCCATCTGAGGGCTCCGCCCAGATTAAGGGGAGACGCCATCTGAGGGCTCCGCCCAGATTAAGGGGAGACGCCATCTGAGGGCTCCGCCCA
>JAODLC010000040.1:11530157-11541836 GCA_026781145.1 Hippopotamyrus pictus | reverse complement strand
CTCCTGGTCTTGGCTGTACCTGCTGTTTACGTACTCTTTTAGCTTTTCACTCAGGTTTACTTCATTTTCTGGAAAAAAATGCTTGGATACATTTCAGAAACACAAAGTGAGGCGAGGATTATATCGACCCAACATCATTAAACCTGTAGGACCGCAATACTTCGTGCCCACGCCAGTCCTTTGTTCTTTATCACGACTTGGGCTCAACTTTAGCTCCTGCTTTTTCTGGTCACCAAGTTTCTGGGTGAAACTTCTATATCGGGTGTTTCAAAATAAGCCAAGGATGCGATGAGGCAAAGCCATCACAGGAACCCGACGGGAGGCAAACTGTCATAAACCGGGCACTAAAAAAGAGTGCGCGCGAGATGAGCCGTCATTCATCTGCTGGATATTAGTTAACTCGTTCACTGCATTTTTTCATATGAAAAAGACCCACACAAGGTCGAGATAATCGATAGGTAAAATAAACAAACAATAAATGGCCTGAAATCAAATATGAACCTCATTTGCATACTCATTTGCAGTTCCAGGCTGCTTGTATGGGATGCGCTTTGTAAAGTTTATTTTAAGTGCTCAATGAGCTAGAATAATCTACTTCTTAGCACGTGAAAGGACCCCCGTTTCCCCTGCGTATTTTCCCTCCTGCGTCCCTTCATTGTTCTCCGGCCGAGGCAGAAAGAAAACATTTGAAGTGTCTTTTCACATGTACAATAATGTCAAATGTTAATTGAGCCCGTCGTTGACTGTGGGATACCCCCTTTTTTCTGTGTTAATAGAGGTGTGTGGTTGTACTTACACTGCCTCTTCCTGCAGGGTTTTTATCACTAAGGTGACATTAAAGGCCCCTCGCCGTGGTTTCTCTCAGGTCGTCGCTGGTGTCATTGGCTCTTTGCGAGTAGTTCAGGTAAATGTCGAAAGGCTGTATAAACTCTCAGTACTTCATTATTGAACGCCATTACTGGAGCTGTCATCCACAGCAGCATACCGCAGACAGTGATCCCTTTGCCGTTTACGCGCATTAATACACAACTGAGACATTTTCCATTGATTTTCTAAATGACTATATTTTGATAAGAGTATATCAGACAATTAAGTTTACATTTTTTTCTACGTTTTTAGGCTAATTACTATGCTGATATGTTTTTGATTTTAAGTTTTCATCCAAGCATGCTAAAGTCAAAATTAATCTAAATGAAAAACAGAGGGTATTCCACGAGACGGCCTTTGTTGCGCAGCGTCAGTGCCAGTGTCTCCAGCAGCGATGGGGCTCATCTTGCCTAATCCAGTTATAGTGCACATGGGCAGGGGTGCCTTGTGAATTATCGGGGACATTAAGTACTCCGTGAAACGCGTCCCGTACAATAAAACTGCGACTATGCCAATCACTAACCAATCGCGAGCTCTCACTCCAGAGGTAAAATGGACACTTATTTATTTTAAAATGTATGTTTCTTTAAAATTGGGTTTTGAACATTGAATTCAAAGCCAATTAAGCTCAATCCGGCCACAATACAATTGAAAGACGGCTCGCATTGTTACAGTATAATTTAAGAAATTATACGTCAGTAAATATAAACACATGAGTCCCGGATTAAAACCCAGAAATCTGGCTCAGTCGCGAAGATAGTTGTATGCCGCAGGCGTTGTCAGAACCCATTCTAAAACAATATACCTAGATTTTTTTTAAACCTAGGCTGTTAAAAACTAAAGAAAACATTTTGGGGTTCTTCTACTTCCTGAATGCTGTTAAGTAGCAATTAGTATTCCTATACATCCACAGAAATAAAACGTATCTGCTCTCTCAATAGACTGTCACTCCAATGACGGCTTAGTATACGATGAACACCGAGCCACGCTCCCAGGAGCCTCGCATTTCATAGTTTCTTTCAAGTTGTGTCAATTACTTAAATGCCTAAGATTTTTGAAAAACTTATTTTTCTCCGAAATCCTCAAGTAACCTTAACGTCCATGCTGGGAAAATAAGGTGAGAGAAATAAACAAAAAGAAAGAATGCTTCGAAAAAGTTCAATGTGTCATCAAAAGTGACACTTCGTGATCTATAACGGTGAATGACGCGCCTGGAGAATTGCATTAGGCCTATGGAAGAATACTGAGGGCTGCGGTACATATCTGGGACTGGAGACAAACCTTTTGGTGGAATTCGGAGGAAAGACAGTCTTTGTTTTGTTTACCCTGAAAGGCCTATACGGGAATGATCCCCTATCCCTTTGATTGATCGGCTGTGCTGAATGACCAAGACTTCATGACTGACGGAACCTCTTCAATGGACATTTCAGCCCAACTTTAAAGATGAGAGAGGGAGGAAGAGAGAAAGAGGATGGGTTTTTTCAGTTTTCTTTTTGCACTAGCAATTCCTTTAATGCCGTCACGTTTCCCCTGAATTTGACAAATTATGCATCTCCCTAAAGACTCACGGACTCGCCATTTACACGAGATTCATGAAAAAAATAATGTTACAGACGGGTGGGAAAATTCGTTAAGTCCAAGTTAAGAGCCGATGCCACTGCAATTGTTCGGAGTCAGGACCTAAGTGACAAATAAAAACCCTTCACAATTGCACCTCTCGGTAGACGGCATTTACTGCACTTGTGGCGTCGTTCCCTGCTGCGGCGGTACGACCCGCAGTAAGACACTGAGCTTCTTTTATTTTAATTGGCACACTGCAATCTAAATACAAAAGTCCCACAATAAATTCTTTGGGATAGACAAACGTTCGGGATATTTTGTTTGCCGAGAGGAAGTTCGGGTTGGCGAATTGGGGGCAATAATTCCTAATCAACACAATTTAGTAGTTCGCATTTTACTTACTGTGTTACGGTGTCCACAAATCTGAACTCCGCGTGACCACGTTATCAATTTGAGAAGCACAGCTTAGACTAAGTTAGCCGATTTGTTACAAAACTACCATCGCTGATGTGATTAAATGTTGATATTTAATGGTTTGTAACACCTGCAAAGGTTTGCAAAAAAATGCGATGAAGAAAATTTGACGGATACACAATGACATTTGACACACAAATCGCGCGAATTCATCGCCAGCGTTTACCAAACCATTATCAATTACGACTGAAAGACAAGGCAATAATCACTGCTGTGTACCTCACTACACACTTAGACACGGCGTCCCCGACTCAAAACCAAGTCACAAGGAAAGAAGTTTCTACTCCTGGCCAATCATAGCGCACTTTCGGGAACCGGGACATTCCTTCCGTGAGCCAATCACAGTAACCGATGAAGTGATGGAGCAAGGGGTGAAGCAAGTAATAAATGTTCCACTATAGCCCATCGCTTCACTCATTTCAAGTGTGTCAACAACAATAACGACACAAGTTTTACCAACTCAACTTTCACTGCTCCGACGCATTTCACGCGACTGGCTTGGAGGCCACTATTGCACTCGTCCTTTAAAAAATAGCTCCCAGTAACTTTGTTGAACTTTGCATTTTTTGTCGTAGAAAGGGGGGATATTACATCATTTGCCAGGACAAGGAAGTACCTTATTTCTACACCGAAGCCAAACGTCCGAAAACTGGAATACAGGGCAGCTCTTTCATTCTTTTTCTCACTCTTGCAACTTTGCATCTGTTTTTTGCCCTCGACGTGCACTAGTACGAAAACTCATCGGTGTGTTTCGAGAGTGGAGAAATGACAGCTTTAGCGGGGGCTGTTCCGAGGATGATGCGCCCCACGCTGGCCCAAAATTACCAACGCAGCGGCTTCCCTCTGGAAGGTAAAATACACTTGCATAGAATGATATAGGGCATGAAAACCACATTTAAAAAGTGTTCATGTGGTCACTAAAGTGCTGTGTACGTGAAAACCGTTCATAACCTCGTTGTCAAAAACTGAATTGATGGTTTCTTAGCGGTTATTGACGTCGAACAAGTATGAAATTTCTGTCGCCTATGTTTTTTTTTTTTTTTTTTTTTTAAATAAATACGTGTTTTGTTTTTCGATGACTTACTTTTCCTTTTTAAAGCGATCGGAGCTGACTTTAACATGTGCTGTTCATTTGCCAACGTTTAGTCAGTGAGATAACGGTGCGTCAACAAATGTTTACATTTTTGAGATTCTTTTCTGCCCGTACAAATGTTTTAAAGTGCGCAAATATATTATTTTACTTTATTACCATTTTATTACTATTTATACTTCTTGTAGTCAGTTAAACGTTTTTGAAAACATTTAAATTCTATTCCTGAATGAACATGTGAATTGAATAAATACAAATCAATACATTTTTGGTAAATTAAAGGGTTTGATTGCATCTTAAACATTTGATTGCAAATTAACTGATACTTAAATGATAAATGTCCCACTCCGCATCAAAATTATTGAAAACTTCTGTTAAACCTCTAAACTAAATAATTAAATTATACTCAAGCACCTTGTTATGCAACTACCCCTATATATATATCCCAAGTTGTTAGTTTTTTAAATATTGGAATTTATTTGTCAATTACAACCAGTTTGCTTATTATTATTATTATTATTATTATTATTATTATTATTATTATTATTCCGTGCGCTATGTACACTGCCTTGTGCGCATGCAGTGTTCGCGGGACAGACTCAAGGGTTGACGCGATAACAGGTTGTGGAAACGGATGGAGATGTATTATTATATTATTGTTATAGCTGTTGTTTTGTATTATGCAGTCTCTACCCCGTTAGGTCAGGGCAGAGTAAACCAACTCGGCGGAGTTTTTATAAACGGCCGACCTCTGCCCAACCACATCCGACACAAGATCGTAGAGATGGCTCACCACGGCATTCGGCCTTGCGTCATCTCCCGTCAGCTGCGGGTCTCCCACGGCTGCGTGTCCAAAATCCTGTGCAGGTACCAGGAGACGGGCTCCATCCGGCCTGGGGCCATCGGGGGAAGCAAACCCAAGGTGAGCGCGCGGAACCCATTTTATTCTACGGCAAAATTAAATCAGGGCTTATGCAAAAAGCTGTCTGAGTTGATGATTATACGGAACATTAAAACGCTGGAGTTAAAAATTAGGTCCCTGCTTTTCTTCAGCGTCTTGTTTTTGCTCGAATGTTTTTGATTTTCTGATCTCAGATGGTCTCAGTTTGAGTTTTGAATCATCTTTCCAGCTCATTACAGCAACAAGTTAAAAAAGCTCGTGAGTTCATTTTACTGTAGATGAAACTAATTCACAAAAATGAATGAAGTGGACTTTAAATAATTTTATTTCGTTGTGACTGCAAGTTAAACGGTCTAATTTTTGAATCATCTTAACATTTAAAGCAGGTGGCCACGCCTGACGTGGAAAAGAAGATTGAAGAGTACAAGAGAGACAACCCTGGAATGTTTAGCTGGGAAATCCGGGATAAATTACTGAAAGACGGGATCTGTGACCGCAATACCGTCCCCTCAGGTATGGCCTGAAAAAATATACATTTTCCGTAAGATTACCTTCAAATTACAGACACGTGTGTCATTCCAATTATTGTTGCTCTTGTTGTTGTCGTTATTATTATTATTATTATTATTATTATTATTATTATTATTATTATTATTATTATTATTATTATTGTGAATTCGGCTAGGAGCTATATAGAATATTTTGATTTTTTTATAACGTCTGTTGAATAATTTGCAACAAATGTATTCCATTTATTCTTGTATCTTTATAACAGTAACTTGCTTAGGTTTAAGAGTTAAAACATCCCGTTTTTGTGTCTTTTACGTGGTATAGTTCGGAATATTGGCATAATTTTTTTAATTATGGAAACAAAAACTAATACAAATTTACACCCAAGTGTACGCAAGACACAGTTTCGTTTTACAGAAGGAAAAATATTGCGCTATATATTTTAAATAATATTTTTTGCTCTGAAGTATTAACATCAACAGGTGTTAATTCATCCGGATAACTCTATGCAATTACATTGTTTGATTACTTGCCTATTTTTTTACTTTTGGCTTGTACTTCGTTGATTGATTCGCAGCTTTGGGGTCTTCACATTTTAAAAATGCACCTACTTTAAAACAATTACGTTTCATTACAGTATGTTTCGGTTGAAGATGTGACAATAAGACACAATCAACAAGTTCTGAAGTAATCTCCAAAATTTTGGAGTTAACATTTTTGTGTCTTCATTATCTTGGCTTTGTTTTGAGGTTGTTTATTGCCTCTTGGTGTTACTCTGATTGTTTCTAATTGTTTCCGTTTGCCTATTGTTTTCCGTTATTTTTTCATTCAAGTGAGCTCGATAAGTCGCATAATGCGAAGTAAATTCGGAGGAAAGGGGGAAGATGAGGACGACGAAGAAGAGGTGGAGAAAAAAGAGCTGGAAGATAACGAGCGAAGGGCTAAACACAGTATTGACGGCATTCTTGGCGACAGATGTAAGTTGAGCCTAACGTACGAAATAGCGCGCAGTATATGCCACCATACTGTAATGGTAACTGTGATTCTAATGTAACAAAGTACACAGTCTGCACTGTCTGCAGACTCATATATCGATAATAATTGTATTCAATTAGATGACTATTTCCAGTCAGCATGGCTACCAAGTGTTCCGATAGATTGTAATTCAATGTGCCAAACTAGTCCTCTGTGTCATTTTTCAATAGTTTATTGGCTTATATATTTGCTAACTTTCGTTTCAGTTATAGTAATAATGGTGTAATATGATACGTACCTACATTATTCACTGTTTATTTCGATGTAGTTTGTAACGGGGGTATTAAGTGTTAAGAAAGTGTGCCGAAAGTTAGTAGGCCTGTTTCGCTTTGTTTTGAATTCTTTGTCGGTCTTATCTCGAGGTAATGGTTTTCCCATGAGGTGCTACAGTAATTCAAACAGCAGGTGATAGCTTTGGAGAGGGGGTGGGAAGGGGGGGGGGGCGCGGGGGACTCTTCAAAGTTGCGGATACGTGAATAAACCTCTGTGTGTGGAGACAAGCCATAAACAGGTTATCCTGATGCAGTAAAGCAAGGAGCCCTCTGCAGAATCTCTGAATGGATGGGGATACAAAGTAGTTATAAAATGGTCTTTGGTCTGGGTGACTTTTTATGTAAGTCACGAGGCTATTACAAACATGTATGGAATTTTTTTTTTTTTAAATCGACGATCTTGTAACCTAATGTGTTTCTTCTAGGCATATCTATATTTGATACTGCTTTTAAATCACGGAACAATTAAAAAAAAAAAAAAAATAATACTCAACTCGACCAATATTTGAACATCAAACTAAGCTCCCGGCTTTATCTCTATTTAATGTAATGATTGCCTTCTTAAAATTTCCGTTCGGAGTCAGACTTAATAATGTAGTTTGAATACAATTTAAAACACTATCCATAAATAAAATAGTTTAATGATGTATTTTAATGTATTAATACGACATGCAGAATGGTGATAAAAAGGACCGAACTATGTTAACCATGTAGAAAAAGTAAAGTCGAGAACGAGAATCTCGTAGATGAGTAGCGACACAGTTTTCTCTGCTCCAGACACTATTTGTCGTTCTTAGATCTTAAAGTTAATTGTTTACTGTAGCAATATTTCTGCAAAACAATCGAAGAGATGGAAAGTACAGAAAGGTGGAGACAAAAGTCCCAAATGAGTTGATCAAACATTTGTTCAACTGTTCCATCCTATACAAAGACAGTCTTTGCCAACACAATCAGACACTTGGGGATGAACTTGGGAGACAAAGGCGCGTGAGTCCATTGAAACTCACACTTCGGCTCCATGCGAACAAAGGCGTGCCTAGCAGCAGCCTGGCCGGGACAAAGGAAGGCGACCTTTTTATAATTCAGCAAGAAAAGACGAGAAAGAGCTATAACAAAAGGCTGAGAAAAGACATTATGAGCTTGCAATGAGGGATGAATTATTCAGCGGTCGCCAATAGCTGCAGCCTCTAGCGGTTTCATATGCTGTGCAGCGTGGAAAAATGGCCGTTTTCACCTACAAAATGTTTCTTTTGGAGTCTTTTAGATCGTCTAAAGATGCCGACTTGCATTTGAAATTACAATTGAAACCACGCTCTCTCTCTCTCCCTCTCCCTCTCTCTCTCTCCTTGCTTTCTTTTTTGTAGGAACTAGAATATCTGGGCTAACTTTCGATAGACTGGAAGCTTTTTTCCCACACGTGTTCACCTGTTGCACGTTGTTATAAGGCCGATTTAATGGAGTCGCAGCACATTTGCATGTGACAAACTAACGTAAGCAGCTCGCATTTTGTTATCTAGGCGCAGTTAACCGGCTGTGTAGGAAACACGACAAAGAAAACACTGGATACACTTGATTGAAAATTATGCAATTAAAGTTTTGCTATAATTAAACAAATATACAAACAAATCGAGAAGTCTGTATAAAATGTTTATGCAATATCAACGTAAAATTACCGGAGAGTTTAATACATTGCATTGGTTGCTTGTCCTTCGTTTTATATTTTAATCAATTTACCTTTTAATCGTTTAGTCGTTTTTGCTCTCAAATTCCCTATTATTTGGACAATTTGGGAAATTCTCGTAATTTGACTAAACGACATATACACACTTTTTAACTTGATAGGCCTATTGGATTCGTCATTTAATTGTGTTTGGTCCCATTTTAAGAGTAATTAGTTATGAATAACACGTAGGCCTATAGTTAAAAAAAATGTCGACGTGACATTCTGAAGTTATGCATGCAATATGAGTTAATAAGCTAAAAACTTGTTCTTGTTAGGATAATCTGTATTAATTCTATAATACCCTCCTCTGGCCCTCTTTAACATTAATTGGGTCTTCTAAATGTTTCAGATGTTGAGCTATGTGACATTTAATGATTGGGAGAGTGTATTAAAGACGACGTCTGTGAATAGACACCAATGTTTTCCCCCGAGATTCGCGCTGGCCCCGAGCCGCAGTCACAATGGCCAGGGCCTTGTCATGCGCACTGCTACAATATTCAGCCATCACGCACACCCCTCGCACTGAAAATCTCTTCAAGCGGATTAAATCGAGCCTTTTATTTCTTCTCACTTTCATCTCGGGACCAAACCCGCCCTTTTCCCTCTCCTGCCTGCGGCGCACATTCGTTTAATATCTGTACCCAATTTTTTTTTTTTTTTTTTTTTTTTTTAAGGAGAGCCACAACGAACAAAAAGCAAGTCAGTGTCTCGGCGAGCTCTAAAACACTTAGCGTCTTTTTCTGCTTCTGTTTGTTCTCTTAAACTTTTCCATGCTATAATGGAATTAAATGCACTCGATGAGTATGCGCGGGCACGCGACTTTGCGGCGCAATATTTACATGCAAATACTCCATTAGGAGCTTGTTGGCGGCAGTGGTGACGAGGTGTATGGAGAGATACATGCATTGAACAGAACTGTCAAGTTGATAATCATCTGTGGAAACGACTGAGGGCGGAAATGAGGGCTATTGACACGTGGCATGATCTGTCAGACACATAGAGAGTGTGATGCTTTTCACGAAGTTAGTTTATGTAAGGATGTCACAAAAATCCCACATAAATAAATAATACATTACAATGAAAACCAAGTCGAATCAGTTGTCATTAATATTGCTTTAAAATTTAGGATGCGTATAAGCTTGGCATGAAAGTTAAACTTTTAAAATTTATTTGAATTTTCTGTTGCCCAAAGCTCAACCTTGTGAAATATAACCATATTGCACATATAAGAGGAACACATGGACCATGAAGCATCGACACGTTGAAGAGGGAAGCGATTCGTGCCACTTGTTGATTCCTGAAAAAAGTATATAGACTTAAAATAAAAGTGTCCCGATTAAATAGGTTGTCAACAGGATACCTTTTAAGGTTCTTGGTTAGGAAGACTTTTTGCGGGAATGTCATGTAAAAGACTAAGTGAAATGATTTTCAGTTTTTGGATGTATTTCGTGAATTAGAAGTCCATAACAGACTTTTTTGTGCATTATTTGTTACATGGTTAATTCACTATGGTTACCGGATTATAGTTATGCGATTATATTAAAATAAAGACTAGTAAAGCCAAAGTGTCGCTATAATCATGTATGTTTTACGTAAAAGTCGATCACTTTTATGGCGTTATTTATTATTTATCCAGTAGCCATGAAGTCTCTTGCCCACCACTTTTTACGGCTCTGAATTAAAATCTGAAAAGATTGTGTGCAGGACCGCTGGCCAAATATTGATTAAGTAGTTGGTAGTGAGAGCCATTGTTGTGCGAAGTAGGGCCAGTAGCTCTGCCCCTTGTCGTTAAAAATCTATTGTGGAATCCCCTTAAGTGCCGAGATCAAAGGCACCTCATTTAGATTTATTTGTCTGGGAAAAACGGTGCTCAGGTCCTGGGGCTCCCTCCGCTCACTGGCGACCGCTTCGCACTAACACTCTTCATGCATAAGATGGTATGAAATTTGAGATGTAAATAAAGATCCTTGCAATGGAAAGATCAAATCGGGGAAGGGGGCTCTGGGTTTAGTGTTTACCGACTCCGTAACTCACAAAAAGCCGAGCGGCGGCGTTTATTTGCCGTTAAACTGCGGCATTTGGGGAACTGATGCGTTTACTGCGCCTGTGGGAGCCTCCGTCTCACGGGCGAGGGGCTGGATGTTCAGTGAAAGTCTCAGGCTGAAATCTCATGCTGGCCTTGGTCCTGCTTTTCCATTAGCATTGTCTGAATGCCGTTCCCAAACCAAAATTAACATTGCGTTAACTACCAAAAATAGCGTTAATGATTTATAAAGTACACATGCCCCCCACCAACCTCCCCTCCTCTGCATTTTACTGCTTATCTTTTTAACCTCATTTAGTTAATTCAAATGCGCTGCAGTTACTGAAGGGGTGGGGTCCAGGCTCGCAGATTTCCATTTATGCCAGACACAAAAACATACTTCTCTGAAATACAAACAGTCAAAGGGATAACTTTATTTTTGAAAGGGAATCCTGGAAAGGCTAATTGAATAGGCCTGGATCTTTGAGACCTACCATGGCAAACGCAGCCAACATGTCATAATTAGGTTTAGTGCAGCGCATTCCAGCAATCTGCTCCTATTGTTCCTGCCTCATTGTTCCCGGCCAGGCAAATAGCCAGAGGAAAAAAGGATCGAGCGCGAACAAAACATGAAAGAGCAAAAAGATTTAGCTGCTTTTGTCAAAGAAACGGAGCAGGACTCTGTTTGTGTAAATAAAGCGAAGGAAAGGCTCCCCACTATTTAGCGAGGGAGTAGCACTCAATAGACATTTTTAACTGGGCACACTGGACTGGCGCCAGCGAAAGAGAGGGAGAAAAAGAGGAAGAGAGAGAAGTAGGGAGAGAGGTGCATTGGAGTGTGTTAGTGTGTACGAGCAGGGGGGAGGTGTGTTTGCTCTTTTCAGAATGCATACATTTAGAGATGCAGAACAAATCACTTGAAAAGATAAAGTGATACAGAGTGTATGCCTCCCTACAGAGCCTGGTAAACAGTTTGCGGAGGTGATACAGATACAGAGTGATAAGGAGTGTACACCCCCCTAGTAACCTGGTTAAACAGTTTACCAGAGTGATACAGATGCAAGTGATACAGAGTGACACAGAGTGTATGCCTCCCTACAGAGCCTGGTAAACAGTTTGCGGAGGTGATACAGATACAGAGTGATACGGAGTGTACACCCCCCTAGTAACCTGGTTAAACAGTTTACCAGAGTGATACAGATGCAAGTGATACAGAGTGACACA
>JAODLC010000040.1:11488829-11500906 GCA_026781145.1 Hippopotamyrus pictus | reverse complement strand
ATATTCGAAATCAGCATGTTTAAATTGAGTAAGAACAGATATTGGATACCAAGATATCCGCGAAAAGTTTTTTTTTTTTGTTTTCCTGTGTTATAAGCATGACGACAATACATACAATTCTTACAGATTATTAAGTTTAATGCATATGAACTGTGCACAAGGTGACGCAGCGAGCGGAATCTAAAACTGAATGTGTTGTACTCTGTGCAGCCTGCAGAGGGCACCAGAGGACTGCGTACTCTCTGAGTTCACACTTCGTTGTTGAGATTTCTGTCTGCACGTATCCATCCCCTCTCCGCATGCAAGATTGCGCTGAGCCTGGATTCCTCCCCAGGCAGCACTGGGTATGATGCATCTTGGTCGGTCCATCGGAGGGCACACGTCACCCACATTAACCGCATGTCTTCGGAATGCATAATATACGAACACAAACTAGAGGTGCAAGGCCACCTTACATGAACCTTTGCGCATAATCAGTTCATCCGTGTTACAGAAATATTTGCGTTTTTTATTGGGTGATATTCGTGAAAACTGGAACTTTAGTGCCAAAAATGACAACCCTAACCCCTACCCACCCCCTAACCTTAACCATGCAAGTAATGGGCCTGCAGGACTTTTGGTAGGCCTATTCATTAGCTTTTTTAATCGCATAAACATATTTTTATAAAATTGAGATTACGCTGTGGGTACCAAAAAAAATGTCATGAAATATATACATGCTGACATACACAGATACACAGGCGCACACGCGTGCACACTCACTCACACACACACACACACACACACACACGCACACACCGCTCCTCATTAAAACGTCTCGTTTGACTCTAACCATCTGCGCCAGCCGCTGTCGTGTTTGTCCATGTGGCGCAAACTTCTCAGGCGCGTCCCAGTTTCTAGCCCAGCTCGGAACTGCTCGCTTTGTAGTTTGCTGTGAAATAGCTGTCATGCCTTTTCACTTACACACAACAGGCAGCTGGGCTTTTTCTTATCGGCAACGCGTAACATGCTTTGAATATCTGGCTGCAAAAATCAATGATTAAATCGAGAAAGTTGCAGAAAAACTTCCACGCGTTTTCCATCGCGACGATGTGCGCAGAAAACGACACATTTCAAATTGTGTACCATATTGGTACCCGATCTTTCGTTCGCTGATGCCAAAAGGAAGCCATTTATTTCGGAATTTAAATAGGCTTGTGTCAGATGCCATTCCATAACGGTGTTTAACTACATACGCTAAATATCTCTGACAAAAGGCCAGTCTAAACCGGACAAAACGAATGCAGGGTTAGGCGCGAAGGCTCATATTTGGCATCCACATGGGTAAAACCTTGCATTTCTCAATGCAACTCAACATTCCTGGCAAAATTAATTGACGAGGTTTTGATCCTTCCTACGCGTAAGAGAGGCGTGCCGACCCTCATGCTTGATGCCTGGATCACCCATCCACATTAATTTCCCGCAGTGCTAATCCAGGTTAAAGTCGATTTATTCATTCAAAATTGACTTGTCATTTACGCAAATTTGTAATAACAGCTATGCATATAAAATAATAATGATTAACGGTCATTTTCCCACAATATAGGTTGAGTGAGGTCCGTGGCTATAGGCTATACTATTATTTACACCTTCCTTCCATCCATCAATCCATTTTCTTCCTGTTATAGTTAAATTTCCTGACACCTCAAAGCTCCTGTTTCTAAAAGAGACTTGTGTTTCCAAATCACTGACTGAGCACCGCAGTAAACCACTAAACACTGAACACCGTCAACCATAATGATTAGGCCTATATATAGTAAGATGCACTGACCGGTCGACACAAGGAACGCAATAAAATAAAGAGACAAAATGCTTTAAATGTGCGATGAAATTAAATGTAGTTTAACAACTGACTGAAGGGGGCGCTGCGCTGAATTCTGCCGCGTCTCGGCTAAGTGCGAGAGCCCGGATGGCCTTTTCCTGCTTATTCCAGCCTTTAAATCTGTCAGGCCGCTACACCTGACAGTCATCGCAAAGCGGATAAAAGCCGCTAGTGGGGAATGAGGCTGTCAGACTCGCCCTGGGTGGGATTACTGTACCCTGTCAGTCTCCAGTGGGAACCAGCGATATAGTCGGCAGGAGCTCGTGATCACAGGGCTCAGTGCCGTCAATGAAAGGGGTGTTTCTGCTAAAATGCTCACAGTATCGTAAAAACAATATTCGTGTACGGTAAACGTGAACTTGAATGTGCTGTTTAGTCACGGTGTGTTTAGTCAGTTATAAAACCCTGATTAGGAAAGACGAATCATTCTCATTGCTTTTGTAAGAGGGAACACTCTTCGACCGCAAAATGCCAATTTTGTTTTCACAGCTCATTGGAAAACTTCGATTTAAATGGCAGAAAATACAAATGTCAATTATTGACGTCTTTAACTTAACGACAGCATTTAATACTAAATGCCAGGTTTCTAGGGAGCTAATTATACGGCAAAACAACAGATTTTCATAATACAGTCTCAACTATGGACAAAGTTAAAGACAGACATTTAACAAGGCAAACAAACCCAAGAAACTCAGGAAACCGAAATTATTGAAAAGGGCAAGCATCTCTCTCTCTCTCTCTCTCTCTCTCTCTGCACAACTGCATTAGTAGAAACTGTGCTCTCCTTATCTGTATCTGTAACATTTCTGTGAAAAAAAATCTCCACATAACGTTCAGGTGGGGAAAAAGTACAAACATCACTGTTCATTAAGAGGAACATAGTTGACCAAGAATTAGCTGCTGGGCCCTGCCATGACTGAAGGAACCGGGAAGTAAGCCCCGTGCCAGACACGGCTACTGGAGAAGATCATGCCATCTGCCTGCAGATGTGACCCATAGCCTCTGAGTGTGTGTGAGCTGGCTGCGCAGGTGCCCAGATACATAGGGTGGCAGTCACCCTGAATTTCCCCACTTCTGCATGAGAATCACTAACTAGTGCAGGATGCATTTGGCTGGAGTCAGAGAAAAGGCAGCAAAAGCGGCCATTAAGCAGTGATTAGAGGTGAGGATGCTATATGTGCATTCAGACGTGGGGAACCAGGGGCTGGTGGGAGGAACCTTCCTGAATAACCCTGAACCTGCACTCCCTCTCAAGACGCCCATTACTTCTGTTCCGTTAAGAGTGAAAACATCCCTAGTGCACAAAATGACACATCGCAACCATGTAATATGTAAACAATGTGGGTCTGGCAGTTTACAGCATTTGATGCAGTTTTTATTTTCTGCTACTCTTAAATTTTTAATGTCAATTGCGGGTTTGTTTTACTGGGTCTGCCTGTGGATATTTACTTTATTTATTTAATTTCTTTGAGGATCTTCTATGTTCAGGGTTATAAACAGAGGAGCTTGCATGCTGTGCATTTGGGCTCACACCACAAATTCCCTGCTGTGACAACACACGGCATATAAATCCTCCCACCATCCTCTGCTTCACTTTGAATCCACCCCACATACTCTGCTTCACTACGAATCTGCCCACCATCCTCTGCTTCACTATGAATCCACCCAGCGTCCTCTGCTTCACTACAAATCCTCCCACCATCCTCTGCTTCATTTTTAATCCACCTCCCATACTCTGCTTCACTATGAATCTGCCCACCATTCTCTGCTTCACTATGAATCCACCCCTTCCTACGCTTCACTGTGAATCCGCCCCATCCACTGCTTCACTATGAATCCATCCCCTGTCCTTGCCTCCACTGCCATTCTGTCCTTGTCCTCTGCTTCACTATGAATCCACTCCCCTTCCTCAGCTTCACTATGAATCCTCCCCCAAACTCTGCTTCACTACGCATCCGTCCACCTTTCTCTGCTTAACTATGAACCGACCCCCGTTCCTCTGCTTCACTATGAATCCACCCCCCTTCCTCTGCTTCACTATGAATCCACCCATGTCCTCTGCTTCACTACGAATCCGCCTCCTGTCCTCTGCTTCACTATGAATCTACCCCATCCTCTGCTTCACTATGAATCTACCCCTTGTCCTTGGCTCCACTGTAAATCTGTCCCAGTCCTCTGCTTCACTATAAATCCACTCCCCTTCCTTGGCTTCATTATGAATCTGAACTCTATCCTCTGCTTCACTATGAATTTGCCCACCATCCTCTGCTTCACTATGAATCTGTCCACCATCCTCTGCTTCACTACGAATCTGCCCACCGTCCTCTGCTTCACTATGAATCCACCTCCAGTCCTTGGCTCTACTGCAAATCTGTCCCTGTCCATGGCTTCACTGTAAATCTGCCCCTCACCCATGGCTTCACTACAGCCAGACGGGGTGGAAGACCTAACACAATCCTCCCTACCTAGCTCCCTTGCTGAGAGGGTGGAGTTACATGGTGGCAAAGGTCATGTGTCGCAGGCTTAGCCAATGCTGGTGCAGACTGTGGATGACAGAGACCAGAAAATGAAGCTGCTGTTGCCATGGAGTCAGAAAGCGGGTGGGGGGGGGGGGCTTGGAGTGCCATGAATATTTGAACAGGTGGCTAAAAACAGCGCAGTGAACTTAGAGCAATCATGACAGTTGAGGGCGCATCCGGGAGGCAGTGGGGGGGGGCAGGGGGTGCACTACAGACCCCCCAATAATATCAGGGCGGCTGGAGTCTGACGCTCTGCTGCACGACCCCAGGGCAGTCCGTCTGGGGGTCCACGCCCGCTGCCTGCACCAAACAAGCCTGCTGAAATATTGATTACGGCTTTTGCTTGTTCCAGCCAAAGAAACGGTGAATAAATATTTCAGGAAGGTGCCACATTTCCCCCCCCATCTTTAAAATATGAAGCAGTTGCCTCTGTGACAGATTATACTTTCCATATGACCACCAGCCTGCTTCTTGCCTGGTCAGTGTGCCCCCTGGGGGCCAATGTGATCACCACACATGCTACCGCTGCTCTTTTATTGCCTTTTATTCCCTTGGCATCATGGGTAATCAATCTGCTACCACCTTGGTCACCCCCCTGGCTGAGGATCCACCGCCAGCCTCTTCTTTCAGCTCAGAAATTCAGCCCTGAACAGATTAGCTGCCTAAAACAAGGAGCATGGAGGTGATGTGGGAGTCGGATGCAGCCGACACAGTGCAGACGCTGCCTCCTCAGTCGTGATCCACCGTCCGGCTGGAGGGTGGAATCCCCAGTGCCTCCCTCAGCTTATAATTGACTTTCTGTCAACACTGACGAACTCGGTGCCAGGAATTTGCCCATAGACGGAGACCCAGCATTTCATTCTGTAAGGAAGAGAACTGCTCGAGTGTATAATTGCAATTTAGGACTTTTTAACCTGCGCTAATAGTTTTTAATTTTGGTTGCCTAATTAAGGAGCGTCGGCCCTCTGGCTCAGCGATTGGCTGCGGTGTGCAGTGTACTGCAAGCCCTGTTTAAACAAGCCCCCCTCCAGGCACATTTAATTAAACAATGCTGGACACACTGGCTTGTGCAAATGAATGACTCTCCCATCCATCCATCCATCCATCCATCCATCCATCCAGTCATCCCTTCCTCCTGGCCAGGCTTGAGGGAGTCTCTCTGCCTGTGTCGCTTGTGGTTCCTCACTCTCTGGTTCCATGTGCCTGGCCCCTTCTCACCTCGGTGATGTAAACATGGTGACAAATTCCCAGAAACAGGACTTTGCATTTGTCATTGCTATTAACGTGCTTGCAGGCAGACTGGCTTGAAATATTGCCCCCCGCAGATGAGACAGGCAGGTGCACTACTGCATCCTGTCACTCCATCTCAGCTCTGTCACCAGTCCTGTGTTATTCCTGCTAACCAAGGACTGCAGGATCCAATTTTCTAAGGCCGCTGCCTTACAGGTCTCAGGGCCCTGCTCCTCTGGAGCATGCTGGGATTTGCTCTCCACGGAGCTCTGATGAAGTCAGCTCTGAAAGCCGAGGGCTCAGGGGTGGATGGACAGACATTTATGCTGCGTTCCAATTGAACTTAAATTCCGAGTTCCTAGTCAGAAATGAAGTCGGAATTCCTGCTTGGAAAGTGCACAGCCCTGACCTCGGAATACATGATGCCTACTCCCTTCATCAAGTTAAAGCTGTAGGTTTATACTGTCTATTAGCACTTATGTCTTATTTGTGGCTCATACACACAGTACTGGCCAACTGCTATCTGTGGATGTGATACTGTGGTGTTTTTATGCGCAAAATACCACGTAATGTGTTATCAACTGACAGTGCTAAGGATGGCTAACAATTTACCGGGCTACAACTGGGGCCTGTTTCAGAAAGCAGGATTTCTTACTTAGCCGGTTAACTTGTCGGATTTAAGGTAGTCTGGGTTAAATGTAAGTGAACGGAGATAAAGGCCATTTAAACTGGAGTACCTTAAGTCTGACAAATAGACCATCTAAGCAAGAAGTCATTTCCAACCTCCGAGGTAAATGTAATGCAACATTACACATGATTCTGCTAAAATTATAAAATGCATTGTCAGGATGGTTTTGCATGCAAGTGACTGACAGTTAACACGGAGATTAAAGGAGTCTATGTATAAATCATTATATAAATCAAGCGGAAGTTGTATTTGTGTGGATTTCTTTGCCTATCTTGTGGGTTTGTATGGATGTTGGTCAGTGCGGCGTGTTGTCGTGGGTGTGCAGAAAGGCAGTGTTTACATAAGTGTGGGTGTGTGCGGGGGTGCTGAGTATCGCCAGTGCGAGCCTGCTGTCTCATCACATGATAAATAGCCAGCAAATGCCTGACAATATTGACAACAGTGGAAAATACCCCCCAACCCAACTTGCTTTAACCCACTTTCCCCCTCATTTACCATGTTTCTGAGTCCATGATGAATTTTAATCACTGATCTTGCGTGCGATCTGACTCCACCCCACCCAGAATGCTTTATTCCCCCCTCTCCTTTTGGTACTCCCCCGCGTTCCCGGACCATGATGCCAGTCCGATTCTCTGCCCCCTGCCCCACATCCACCATGTCTTGGTGCAGATATATTATAAATTTTTTCTCCTTCTGTGCCTAAATGACCCTCCATTTGCTTGAGGCTGACCCCGTTCCTGCTCCCTGTACCATGTGTCTTCCCGTCCTGACTGGAGTGACTGTGGCAATTTGCAGTGTTTGTCTGTCTGTTCTGTTGATGGGAGCCGCTTTGACTTTCAGGAGTGTCCTGCTCTCGAACCCCTGGCCTGGACTCTGCTGGCTTAGAGCCATACGGGGCAGTGTTCATTTGCCATCAGAAAAGCACACCTTGAAGTGTTGAAACCACCCACCCCCCATCGCTAAAAAAAAAGGTACTGCTGTTTTTTTTTTGGGGGGGGGGGGGCATAGAGCCAAATGGACTCTTAAACCCCCACCTTCAAGGAGAGGGTGACCAGAGCTTGACAGGTCACATGACTTGAGCAAACAGTGTGTCTGATCCGGCGTTTGATTATATCTCGGAAATTCCGAGGTGAGTGACATCACATCTGACAATCTCCCGTTCAAGGTACCGCATCCAACAACAAACATGGCTGCCTCCATGAACACACGGCTGTGTGTTGTTGCTTTATAATTCAGCAGATTTGGAGTGAGATTATTTTTTTTTCTGAGAGACAAACAAACAAGAAACATGAACTAGTTAAACCACATTAAAAGCTTTATAAAATACTTTAGAACATTCATAGCGACATTTTTTTTTCGAGAAGCAAACAAACTACAAACAAACAAAAGACAATAAGTCTGGTAAAAATCTGATATTGCATGCTAGGATACTGTTTACGGTCATGATATGGTATTCTCTATATCGAACATGTGCAATTACATTTATAACTATTAATACATTTAACAAAATAAACATTTTTAAAGATTTATAAAATAGAATTACTGTTGACTGTGTAAGCCGCCATGTTGAAATTACGTCACGGGGGAAACTTGGACAACAAAAAGAGGTGTTTCACGTGTTTCGTGACGTTTTCATTCCAATGCAAAAAGTCAGAAATCCATTTAGCAATACCAGGGACCTGATTCAAAAAGCAAGATGTCTTGCTTAGCTGATCAACTTGTCAGATTTAAGGTACCCTAGTTTAAATGGCCTTTATCTTCTTTCCCTTACATTTAACTCAGACTACCTTAAATCTGACAAGTTATCCGGCTAAGCAAGAAATCCTGCTTTCTGAAACAGGCCCAGTTCGTTGTTAGCCATTGTTAGCAGTTGATAACAATCCATTATGTGGTATTTGGTGCATACAAACACCACAGCAACATATCCACAGATAGAGGTTAGACAGTACTGTGAGTCTGGCCGATTTAATGAGACGCAAATAAGGCGTAAGTGCTAATAAGCAGTATATAACTACAGCTTTTACTTCTGCTGATAAAGGGTGCAGCCATATTTAATTCTGAGGTCAGGGTTATGGGTTGCAGAGGGCCATCGAATCGCCCCAAAAAGCAAATGGGTCAGGAAGAGCAACCCCCCTAAATCATAAGAGCAGGTGTCTGAGTCCCAGCTGACCCTGACAAATGGAGAGTAGTTAAAAAAACAACAGCTTTCTAAATCATTTACGGAGAGGAAAGACAAATGGCGGGATGTTTTTTTCCTTTGAACGCAGTTTCTGCATTCCACGCACTAACAGCAGGGTAAGGGGGTTAGGGAGGGGGCTATATGGCAATCACATCCATCTTTATCCCGTCTCCCCATGATAGATGGGATTACAGATTCTTCCACGCCACTTGGATAATCCACGACAAACGTCATGGCGTTGTCACCGTGGCGACCGTGCACGCTAAGGGTCTCCGGCCCGAAGCAGACCCTGCTTCTGCTTCCAGAAACCGCCGGTAAATTAGCTCTGCATATCTTATCATTATTTAATAGGGACATTTTTACAATGGTCAAATAAATTTAGCTGAACTGTAACAAAAAAGACAGAGTCTACTTTATGATTTTAATCTGTCTAATTGGCTGTTTGGTTCAGGCTTTAATGTAATTACTAGGATGTGTTTTTAATCAACCCCAGGATCGAGGGCCGACTGGGGAGGAGTTTCCTCAGGGGGTGGGGGGAGGCTGGCCTCGTCCAGCTTCGCTCTTTAATCTCGAGCATTCACTTAGCCAAATTAATCAGCAGCCCCATGTCGTCATGACGATATTTCACGCCATCGCCGGCCTTGCTGCTCCTCGGCCCTGCATGCTCAGATAAGTGTTTCTTTATAAACATCCACACCTTTAAGCTGTGTTTTATGGCGCTGTGACGGACTGTGCTGCAAACACACCCCGCAGGACTCCTATAAACCTGATTTATCTGCGAATCGAGCAAAATGATTCAATTTATGATAGCTGCAGAACTGGGGTGTGTAGCTGAGAAATCTGACGCATACCGATCCGTGGAGTTTGATTCTGCGTGCGCGATGGCATTTTCGGCCTGTCTAGCAGAACCCCCATCGCAGACCCTCTGTCTGGGTTTACAGCTTCAGTCCAGCTTCAGCTACCTCATGAACTCAGAGCCATGCAGGAAGGTCCCTGCCTGGCTAAAAAAGTGTCACTCGCTGAATAATCCATCTTTGTAATCAATAATCAACCCAGCATTGACTCAACATCACCCAATATCACCTCACCATCATCCACCAACACCAAAACATCACCCCAAAATCTATCCAACATAAACTTAACATCATCCAACATGGCCCTAGCGTCTCCCGTATGACACCCAGGTCAGTCACACGGTTGGGTCATGATCACTCTGAACACACTGCATGTCTGAGACTTGCCCCAGCCCCTCTGCATCACTTGTTCTTGCCCCCCCCCTCCCCCCTTCCCACAAGAAGCCCTCAACTTGCGGGGTTGGGTGGGGGGTGCAGGAAATAACCTGCCACAAGTCTCTGTTTCTTCAGTGACTCTTCACCCTGCTTTGGGGCAGATGCCAATGGCGTGCGAGGGTACAACGTCCAGCAGCCATCCCTGAGGCGTCGAGGGATTGAGGCCCCACCGGGCAGTTAAAGCAAACAGTCAGATCCTCATTAGAACAAACAGTCAGATCCTCATTAGAACAAACAGTCAGGTGCTCATTGGAACAAATACTCACATACTTGTTAAAGCAAACAAACAAACAGATGTTCTTTAGCATCATAAATACTGGCACATGATACATACCAAGTGATATTTTCTATTCCTTCAGAGGGGCAGCAGAGGTCCAAAAGAGTGGTCGTCACTTTTGGCACTTGAGACGCGGGTTCGAGCAGCCCTTCGCTGTACATACGGCTGGTGTTACGGACTGAGGGCTTCACATGTACAGCAGACCCTGACCCCAAGCGAGGAACGCAGTCATCCTCGTCACCATGACGATAAAGCGGCCTGTGAAATGTTTGTCCTCCTCGTCACCATGACGATAAAGCGGCCTGTGAAATGTCAGTGACCAGACACCGCTGGCCATCCCAAACTAGCAGCTCATGTACCAGTGGAGCAGGACATAAACGTGGACCAAAGACCTGCATCCCTACGCAACAGTAAGGTGGAGAAGCACAACCACCCCTTAGTCATGTGACCTGAGGCGCAGCGCCGAAGGACAGGCCCCGCCCCCCTGCCGCCGTGTATGTAAGTGGAGTGACGGCGTGACATGGTGCCGTGATAAATGCTATTTACCCGGGATCAAGGTGGCCCCTGTGAAACAGTGATTAATCATGAAGGCTAGGCTCCCCGTGAAAGGGGGACAGGAAGGGGGGGCAGTCTTATCAGTGGAAATGAAAGGAGAGCACGCCGAGGAGGGTGACGGAGTAGATGGAGAAATCAAAGGGTAGGTCTGATCCAGCTGGTCCCCCCTGAAAGGACCCCCGTGGGAGGGTTGGGGGGGGGGCAAGAGCGGCTTTGTGCCGAGGTTTTCCTCTTCCCCAGGTGGGCGGCCTGTCCACCCACCCCATGCCAGGAATCTCTCAGCCGGCCTGGCCGTGGGCATACCTGGGGGGCGGTTTGAGAGCTCCCGCATACTAATCGCCGGGGGGGGGGCACCTTTCAGCCTTAAATATGTCATTGCTAAAGGTCCCAGCAGTTAAAGCTCTCCGCTGCCTGGCTTTTGTTCCTGCTTTCAGGAGGCCTTACGGGTGCAGCTCAAACGTATGGAAGGGAATCTGTGAAAGCTCTGCTTTTTGTTGGAGCCAAGAACACAGAGCACTGATATGTGGGGGTTACCGGCTCCTGTCACCTGGGCTGACACCACCGGCACTTTGGGGGGTTGTGGCTCGCAGACGCTCTTGGGAAGACCCCAAGGGACTCCTAACCAGAAGGCTGCTGGGTTGAGTCCCAGATGGAACCTTCCAGTAGTCATCTGGAGCTAACTGGACCGCATTGAAATAGCAAACTATGGAGGCCTGGAGGGGACACAAACAATTATTTCAATAGCATTTTATATTCGAACAGTTGTATTTCAACATTTACAAACTGTGTGCGGATAGCTTACCCGCTGTCCTACGATTCCAGCTCCTGGCTTTGCAGGCACAAACAACTGAAAGGTGAGCGCAACTGAATTTCAGAGCTCGAAATAAACGTAAATTGTGCGTACATTTTAGGGATTTTGTGAGCTCAGTTTAGTATGTCATGGGCACGTTAAGCTAAATTGTGTGAACGATTTAGGACAGTCGCTTAACGACCGGGATACCTACTGAGAATGCATCGTTAGATGATTTTGTTGTTGTACGAACATCGTAGGGTATACTTACACGCTTATACACCGTAACGCGGAATATTGTTTTACCGTAAACTTTTTTTTTTAAATTAAAAAGAGCACACTCTAAAAAATGATAAAGAGTACAGTATAGTAAATATATAAACCAGTATTATCACCCTAAACATATGAGTAATGTGTTGTGTTCCAACGTTACAACAGCTTTCAGGTCCAGTATAATCTTATGTGGCCACCATCGTATAAGCGTATATGACCAAAATATAAGCGTATATGACCAAAATGTCGCTAGGCAGCATGTGACTTTATATTGAAGTGAAAGTGGTAACACTTTACTTAAAGTCTGTATGCATAATGCATTATAGATACCTTCATAAGGCATTATAATGCATTCATAAAGTATTATAAACATGGCTATAACTATTCATAAAAAGGCATAAGACATTATGGTAACA
>JAODLC010000040.1:11473681-11488729 GCA_026781145.1 Hippopotamyrus pictus | reverse complement strand
CTCATCTATAATGCACTATAAATACCTTCATAATGCATTATAATAGTCAGCATAAGCCATTATAATGCATTATGAAGTTGACAATGTTGACACACCACAGCACACAACAACGACATGTGTCCTCTGCATTTAACCCATATGTGACATGGTGACATAGCAATGGGCTGCTAATTCAGCACCTGGGGGGGGCAGTGCTGGGGGCAGTACCTTGCTCAGGGTACCTCAGTGGTACTTTACTGGTTGGGAATTCGAACCAGCAATTTTTCAATTAGACGTGCACTCCCCTGACCATGGTGTGCATGAATAAAAAGTCCGGTCTTTTGGCCCAGCCAGGGCTCTGTAGCAAACATCCTTCAGCGTAAACAGAGAAACTCTGGTCTGGATGAAGGTGACTGTGACTGTGAGCACTCACTGGGGGCTGGGACAGAAACGGTCAGAGCACCACAGTTAGAAAAGGGTCAGGAAACAAAGCAATTACAAGTCAGTGGACATCCCATCCAGGGAGTCCCCAGTGTGTGTCCTGTGCTGCTTGGGAGATGGATGGATGGATGGTTGGATGGATGGTTGGATGGATGGATAATCTTGATTCATGTGTAGACAGGCCTGACAGGGAACGTTCCGGCTGTGGTCAGCTCCATTTGCCTTGAGACATTGTTGATCTTTTCTGATGCTAAGAAGGGGTGGGTGGGGGGAATCGATGGCTGTTCGTCAGGAACGCCGATGGGGGGTGGGGGTCTTTCTGCTTTTGTCTTGCTGTGTGGTTTTTGGACGTCACCACGCCGTCCCAGCAGTGAGACCCAGCTCTGTGTAACTGTCACCTGCCAGCAGCCACCCCCACTTTGCCTAGATTTGATTGACACCCGTAGCCCCAGACCAGCTGCCCCATATGGCAAGCTGGACTCTCCATCCAGAAAAATCCATAGCGGCCCGGTGATTCTCTCTGCTCCTCAGTTTAAAGGCGGCAGTTATTAAGGACAAAAACTGCAGACCCTTGACCCCGACTGAGGATCACGATGGCGTCTGTGTGTCACACTTATGTCAGATGTGTGTCCCCAGAAGGAGCAAGCTGTTGGATATTTCTTAAGGATTGTGGGGTTCTGACTTTTGCTATTTGATGCCTACATTAATAACAATGTTTCTTATGTCATGAATAAATTAGAAAAAACACACAATTGTATCCTCCCCCTTTTGTCTGATTGCTCTGAAAGCTGAAACGTGACTTAATATCTGCCCTGCGATGTGATGCTTTCCCAGGGACCGGCAACGAATGACAAGGCGTTCAGGGTGAGTGCCACACCAGGGACACTTTGCACTGGGCAGAAACGCGGAAGATGCCAGGTGATGGTCGATGGTCCCTGAGAGCTTTGGTGGGTGGGGACAGGCAACAACGGTGGCGGACAGTGGTGACTGTAACCGTGTGACATGCAGCGATGACGGCGGATAGCAGTGACCGTAATCGTGTGACATGCAGCGATGACGGCGGACAGCAGTGACCATAACCATGTGACATGCAGTGATGACGGCGGACAGCAGTGACTGTAATCATGTGACATGCAGTGATGACGGCAGACAACAGTGACTGTAATCATGTGACATGCAGTGATGACGGCGGACAGCAGTGACTGTAATCATGTGACATGCAGTGATGACGGCAGACAGCAGTGACTGTAATCATGTGACATGCAGTGATGACGGCGGACAGCAGTGACCATAACCATGTGACATGCAGCGATGACGGCAGACAACAGTGACTGTAATCATGTGACATGCAGTGATGACGGCGGACAGCAGTGACTGTAATCATGTGACATGCAGTGATGACGGCAGACAGCTGTGACTGTAATCATGTGACATGCAGTGATGACTGCAGACAGCAGTGACTGTAATCATGTGACATGCAGTGATTCTCCAAGTGAGGCGCTGCAGCAGAGACACACTGCCCGCCCCAGAAATCACCTGTTGTCTTTTCTATGATGTTTGTTAATTTGGCCCTGGACCCCCAATCCTCTGGTTCTATGTGAAATGCCCCCCACAGCCAGCATAGTGCCCCACCCCCAGCCAACATGGAGACTGGGTTTCTGGTGGGGCCACGACTCTCTCCGTTTGTGTTTTTGTTACTGCAAGGTAAGGGGGTAAAACCCAACTTCCCCACTTCCCCGCTCCAGGTCAGAGACCCCTGCTGAATCTGAGTGGGGGAGGGGGGACATCACACCCTTAAAGCAGCCTGAACCATCCTGTCCCCTGTGCCCTTTAAATCTCATGGAGCCTCGGGCGGGGGGGGGGGGGTGTCCACTGTGGCAGGTCTACAACATGGGCCTGGGGCAGGGGAGATTGAGCGGCTGAAGAACATTACGGTGTGACCCCCCCACCCCAATCAATCAGGCTGGTCACATAGCCCAAACAGGCCGCTCTGATTTGTCCCGTGTTCTTTTAATGATTCAGGGAATCTGGAGCAAGCAAATGCCATAAGCTGGCAGATACTGGCTCGGATCCTGGAACACTTCCCGAACGTGATGGGAAACGGTGACACTGACTGTCCTACCCCCTCCCCCCCCCCAGGAGCAGGGGAGACCTCCCAAAATGCCCCACATCGTGCGTCTGTCAAACTTATGGATTAAATTTATGAAGTAAAATAAATCACAGCAGAAGTCAGGATCAGTAAGTTTGCCGAAGATTAAAGGACAGAGGCGGGTTTCATTCATGTTGACGCTAAATGCATTTTTTAAGGTTTCAGCTTAGCAAGTCAAGCTACCTGATATTTTGCTGCGATTGGTGGAATCAATTATTATTTTTTTAAAATCTGCTATTAAATCACTAGCAGTGTTTACTTTTTGCCCCCCCCCCCACTGAGAATATTTGATGTCAGCAGCCTGACACAAGCGTCAGGTCTGTGCTATGCCCCATGGAGGCTGGATCTCCTGGCGTGTGGATCACCTGTTTACTACTGACCCCCCCAACTGCAAACCCAAACCCAAAATCCTGCATGAAGGGAAGATCAGCTCTAAGTCCAGCATGTCCTGTTTTCCGGAATATTTCCGTGTGTATTTAGTATGGAAGTTTATTCTTTAAGGTAAATAAGGCAGATGTGATAGGAGTGGGGGGTCGGGGGGGTTAGGGAAACAGTGGGAGCAGGTCTCACCCCACTGTGAGGGACCTGTCCTAGTGCGCAGAACAAACTCCTACAGCCTGTACAAACAGACCCCTGCTTGTTCCCCCCTGGGCCCCCCCCGCGTCCAGTGGACTGAGAGGTTGCACCCCCCCACCCTCTGTTTCCTTTCCAGGAGGTGTGTGTACCGACACTGAGATGTTTATGCACTTTCGGCCCATGGCTACACACACACACACACACACACACACACACACACAACCATCACTTCATCCTGTGAGACCAGGCTGTGGGGTCAGAGCCTGAGTGGTAATAAATAATTGTTAATTAAAAACCTCATTATTGTTCCCCGTGTACACCTACAGTCAAAAGAAAAAGCCAGTTGCTGGATATATTTTGAAAAACAGGACAAATGAAAGTGAGAGAATAGAGGGTGACATGACAATCACTGGCCATTTAAAAGGCGGGACAGGAATATAAGACGTAGGAAGGGATTGGATATTCATCCTGTCAATCACTTCCTGAGGAAAACTCAGGCCACCTGTGGGGAGGCAAGGAGAAGGTGCCAGAAACTGGGGGTGGGGACCCATCTTCCCCAAGTTTGGGGGCTCGAGGTGAGATGGAGCCGCAATCTGTGGCTTGTCACCAAGGCTGAAGCCTCCAGTGATCTTCAAAAGGCGTCTCACCTTGTTGGCAAGCAGCTGCCTGACTGGGGGAACAAAGGCTTTCAGAGCAATCGGACAACTGTGGGGGGGGGGTGTATGGGTGTTACCTTTAATTTATTAACCTCAGAAGGAGAAAATCATTCATTTCATTAATTAATTTGATGGAAGTGAACCTGGCACTGCATAATTACGACTGCTGAAGGATGTGTTTATTATTCGGTAGTCAGAGGCTGCTGTCACACTTGGTATTTATATCATATTCCAACCTGATGCTCGCTCAGCGATTTCCTCCTGAAATATCAGCCAGTTTGAACTGGATTGAATCCTTCATGAGAGCTGAGTAATTAAGATTCTGGAGGCTTCTGTGCTGGTGGCTCAGCCTGTCCCATTTATCCCCCCCCCCACCGATATCTGTGAACATCTGGGCAGCCACACCAGGACAGCAAGATCCTAAGGGGTGGGTTTTGTGGCGTGCTGGGCCAGTTTGGGGTCCTGCTTCTTACACCTGGGGTGAAACCCCCCCACCCAGCACAGGGGGTTTGAACATGATCGAGCAGAATGCTGAGCTGGGATAGGCTGGTTTATCCTCCTTCCCTGAGCCTAGGCAGAGCTGACCCCGCAGTCAAAGCACGTGCCCCTTCACCTTCACCAGCATCTATACTTGTGCACTGGTGTGCTGGCTGGCTGAACACTGTGAGTTTTGCTAAAACATTTATACTCTGTTACTGGGGAAAAAAACTTAACAAGCTCTGCAGTATTAATTCTTATTCCTTACCAAGATTATCTAGCATTAGTTTACCCCGACTGTGTTTACATGCCCACAAACGTCTGCAACCATGGGAAAAAACAGCAAGCAAACAGTGAAATAAACACAACATATCTGACAGGAAAATAGCCCCCAGCCAGAAAGAAGCATCAACAAAACATTTGCAAAGGAAGAAGCATGATGTTGTCAAGCGGACCAATCATAATTGTTGAGATATGAGTTGCCACAACATTTAGTTACATTTTGGGGGGTGGGGGGGTCCCTGGCTATGGCTGTGGGACGGCAGCTTAATCCAACACCTGTGCCTTTAATACCCTGAACACAGACGGGCTGTAATGAGAGACATGAATGTTAGCATGAAGTCTAACCGGAAGCCTCGGTCTGTGTGGAGGTCCGTGAGGAGGTCCGTGTGAAGGTCCGTGTGGAGGTCCGTGTGGAGGTCCGTGTGGAGGTCCGTGAGGAGGTCCGTGTGAAGGTCCGTGAGGAGGTCCACGGGCTTATGCACACACACACAAGACAGAACCACACTGCCCCAAACAAATTGCTTCAAACCAGCTGAACTGCAACTGACCTTCCTCGCAAATCACAAATTTTGCAGTTTGCAGGTGTCGATTTTTTTGGACAGAGCCCTCCCCCATCTTGCCCCCCCATGATATTCTTTTCTGAACAGCAGCGTGCAGGCTTTAGGTGACCTGATCGCACGGTAATTCCCTGTAATTTTGGAGCACGGTATAATTTATCTTGACGGTAAAGTAGATGGAATTTATCAGTTAATCTCATGACTCGGTGACCATGGACCGGGAGATAAACGAGTTGAGATCTGATGAAAATGCATTTGATCGTTCGTTAGAGAATGATCCAGAGTCTTTGAAAGTCGGGTTCCTCCCATGCCGTGTACCTCTTGGCACTGATTGCCGGCTCAGATGCCGGCCGTGCTTCGTCTGATTGAATAAATTCAGAGCGGAGAACCTCGGATCAACTGGGAAAATGGAATCTGAATGAGCGGAGGGCCCACACTACAACCCGATTTTGGGAAATATTTTCCGTATTAAACTTTCAGATTCTCATGCCAAAACCATCACACCAAGTTCAGGCTTGGGGAAGACTGGCCAGCGCACACACACACACACACACACACACACACACACACAAAAGCAAAAAGACACCATTGTACAGTTTTTGGGCTCCTGCTGCTACCTGGTTGCATCAGTCTTTTTAGCAAAGGTGAAATTCCTTGAAAATTGGACAAAAGAATTTTAATGGGGCTGCTAATGGGTGCTGAATAGATGGAGTGTGGGGGAGGGCGGGGGTTAGACAGGCGTGCCAGCATGCCGAGGGGCTTCTCTTACAGACCCTGGGCTGCAATGGGTCACTTTTACGGCAAATCGTACTTCCAGAAGGAAATAGGTAGGAAAGTGAGACCTCAGTATGGGGGCCACACCAGCCCAGCTCATTCTTATGCTTCATGGAAACGACATCATCCGTCGCATGAAGAGCTTCCACGGCCCGGCGGACGTACCGGTCTGATGTACGGCGCGGGAGCAAGGCATTGTGGGAACGCCTCAACTAGCTACAAGTCAGAAGGCTATTTTACCACCGACACGTCCCGCCAAAGGGATACGGAGGCCTGGAGCGATGCCTGAAAGTATATAACGGATGATCTCATTCCTCAAGATGGACGTGACGATGCAGAAAGTCCTCTGTGTTACATCACTTTCTTTGGAAGAGAACCAGCAGCGTGATGATGTCAGTGTGAAAGCGCGGCGCGCCCGATAAGGCTGGGATGCCCTAGTGAGCGCCGCGGCACAGGCTAGGGGGTGGCGACGGCGCCGCGGGCGGCGGCGGGCCCATAGCTAATTAGAGCATGTTTTAAACGATCTTTCCTGTCTTCATTTAATTAGGCTCTTTTCCGTCGGCAGGCTAATGTGCTAATGCCCTGCCGTTAATCCTTGGAGTGGATCACCTAGTTCACTAAGGAAATGAATGATGCCTCACAGGAAACGCGGACAGGAAATGCGGACACGTCCGGGTGGCGGCCCCTGGGGGCAGTGTGCAGTATCACGTGCTCGGATGGCACAGATGCCAGCCTACAGGTGTTAAGGATGGGGGTCCAGAGGGTGGCAGCTGACAGAGAGCAGTATTTCTGACAAATGTGTTTCAGATATGTATTTTAAATACAAAATTGTATTTTGCTATTTGTATTTGACTTATGTCATTAAAATGATGATGTAATTGGTTTAGTATTTTTGTATTCTGAAAATATGCCTGATGACATCATGTGTGCAGCTCGCTTGTACAAGCACAAGGAGGAAGATCCATTTTTTTCAGGCGTTTTAATGAAGTTGAGTCAACATTTCATCACTTCCGTTGAACCAAACAACTTACAAGCTCCATTGACGCTTATTCATGATTAAAGTTTTTAAGATGTTGCTGAGTGAAGCACATAAATTATGCATGTCATTTTATATTTTGCTGTTTTGAGTTATTTGCAGTCGGCGGCGGAAAATGGAAGCCATTTTGTCAATGAAATTTTTAATTAGATTGACTTACCATTATCTGATTATTCATGCAAGTAGTTAGGATATACTTAAGACACTTCAGAATATATGAGCTTTTGTTTGGATTCACATTTATATTGTATCTTGTTAAGTAATGAAAACATGTTGCCCTTATGATGCCATTTGAGTCAGTGTGCTTGCGAAGGAACCGGCTGATAGGGAATAGAAGTACTGTATGTAAAATGTATTTTTGTATTCTTACAATACAAAATACTGCAGTTTATTTTAACTTTGCTTGGTGGCTGTATTTTACAGTTTATTTTGGTACGTTTACAAATGAGATATTTTGGATTTATTTTTCCTCTACTCTGAGCAAGACTCAGACTGGACTGAGTGCTGTGGGGTTGGACTGTGCTCTGGCGTCCTGATGCCCTACCTGCTCTCAGAGATACACCCCTATCCAGAGGAAGCCTTGAAACCGCACAGATCTGTGTCTTACTGCCTATCAGCACTGGTACTTCTGAGAAACAAGCCTTGTGTAATTATAATTAAGTATAACACAGGCTGCTTTGTGGTCTGCCTAATATTTTCCGTCTTGGCTCCATGCTTGGTTCTCATTCAAGCAGAGGGTGTCAATCTGCAGAACCTTAAGTGATGGGATATTATGACGCCAGGGACCAGGACTAAATTATCATATTTTTATAATTGAAAAAAGGAATATGAGGTCAAGCGTGTACAGAGGACATAATTTACATTATTAGCAGTGACCTAATTAGCGTCCGAGGTGCTCATTTAAATCAGCTCGTGACAGGCTACCCAAACTGGGCTCAAACCAGACTGGGTTCAAACCAGACTGGGTTCATACTCGGCTTGGGCAACATGCTATCGTGGTATATTGTTCTATTTTCGGTATACTGCAATATTTTGAAATATTGGCATCAAAATTAGCTGGGGGGGGGTCCCACGATATTTATTAAATATTTAATGTGGGCGACTTCCCGGGTGAATTTTATCCCTGCGCTCGCTGATGCTACCAACAGCTTAATCACATCCCTCCCCTGTGCGGCCACATCTGAATCCCCCCCCCCCCGTCCCCCGCACCCCTTGTTTAATGCTCTGTCACCTTTTCCTGTCCTCATCTCTGTTAATATTAGTTAAGACAGAACATAAGCAGCCCGTGTGTCCTCATTTCAGGCAGCCATCCTGACAATATTAATGCACTTCAGCTAAATGTGTCTGTTCCCTGTTAAATCCCCGTCCACGTGAGGGCAGCACTGACATGAGCCCCATGGAGACGAACATGCTGAATCACCCAATCACACAACTGGGCTCCGTGACATACTTATAGTGGGAAATCATTACATCATTGTCACTCACATTATTGACATCAACATTAAAAGTAGAATTTCATTAAATCTAAAAACTTTAAATAACTAATTATCTTTATTGACTGATTCCACTCTCTGTAAAGGATGTACTCAATACCCCTTAGGCTGTGACAAACAGCCACTGTGGCTAATTAATGAGATTCCTTTTTTCTCTTTTTCGATCTACCTTTCTGTACGTTCCCCAGCTCCCTCCATCTTCTGCCTTCTCTCCTTGTCTCTCCTTCTCTCTCTCCCTCTCACCACTTTCTCTGTCTCTCTCCCTCTCTCCGAATTAAACGTCCAAGGCTACAGACGCCAAAGAGGTGTAATAGAGCTTCGAGAATTAGCATTCAACTGGATTGCTCTGGAATCGCGATCTCCCCTGAGCCAATCACGAGCCCGCAGGACCCCCCAGCTCATTTGCATATCTGTTTACTGACCGAAAATGATTTTTTTTTTGAGGGAGCAGTTAAATCCTTGCTGTTTGCAAGAAATCTCGTTTAAGTCTCGAAGAGGCCTGCCTTGGGGATATGGAGAAACACATTCTATACTCGCCCAGTAAAGAAGAAAAAAGACCTTTCTGGAAACACCCAGTGTTTTCTGCCACTTTAAAAATAAAGCTTAGAGGATTTGCCTTGGTGACTGCGCCACAGCAATAAACACAGCGACGTCTCTAAGTGTCTCTCATGGGAGGTCATTAGTGGCAGAAGGGGGGATATTTCATTGATTACCATCTATTACCCCCAAACTTCTCAGCTTTCGGTTAAATTCTTGTTCTTGGCATTGGTGTTAAGTGGAAAACGTGTCGCACTTTCCCACCTGAATTGAAAAGTGGGCTTCCTGTCACAAGGCATGATGACCTCAGCATTGATTTTACGTTTGCTCAGTTGTCAGTGGGGAGGTTTACACCTGTGTCACCTGAAGCTGGTTTATACATATACGTCCTTAATAGTGCCGTTTACTGCCAGCTCAGGATCCTCACAGCTTAGCTTAAGTGAGGGAGGCCTTGTTAACACAGCGACAGCCTGGTGTCTTTTTTGAGGTGACCTCTAAGAGGCCATCCCTTCTAGAACACTCTAGATGCCCCGGCGGGACTCTGACCACATGGTGAGAGCATCTGACATTTTGGAAGAGAACAACAGGGGGGAACAAAAACAACCTAAAACCAGCTGGTGCTAGAATATATATCGTGAGCAGAGATCAGATGCCCCAGGCCACTTCACGTGGTCTCACCCAGGTCCTCCTCCCAACCGAGCGGCTGAAATGCAGCTGCTTCTGACATGCTGCAGGCCAGCTTTAACTGCGCAGGTTTCTGCTCAGGGCACTGACACTTTCCAGTTAGATCCAGACACATGCAGAACAGACCTATGAGATGGGATACCTGTATAAAATGTCACCATGAGAATTCCTACGACTGACCACTTTCCCCACTCTCTTGAGGGCCCCTTTTGCGGGCATGAGGTTAGGGGGGTCTGGCACCATGTGGTCCTGCTTCCAAGGCTCCTTGGCAAGCTGGGAATGAGGGGTTGTTCGCCTGTAGCCCATTCGCTACCCCAAGTGGAACCCAATCTGGGGAGGGGCAGGAATCGGGCCCGGAATTAATGACAGAGGGTGACCTGAGCCTGGGAAGGACCCCCGAGTCAGGAGACAAAGCGCTTTTTGGGGCAGTCAGCAATTAATGTCCGCCGACTCAAGTGGGGAGACGTGTAGACGTGAGCAGAGTGCTTCTGTGAGGCGGGGGACAATGCCGATGCGTGGGCGGATGCCATCTGGAGTCTCCGAGGACAAAAACGAAGAGAAACGGGACGTCCCTTCGGGAAACTCCACCTCAGGACCCACGCCTTCGGAGGTGAATGGGAACTCACCCAAGAGCAATCAATCAAAAACGGCGTGACACAAATGGGCGAAAACAACGGCGGGCGAAGCCGACCGTGCCCCAGTCCGCCCACCGCGGGCTCCCCCCTGGGGGCCTTTACTGCTCCAGCTTCTTTCCCATTGGCCAGGCTTCTCTGCGCCGCTGCCCCACCCGCCTTGGGAATTGTGGTCGCACGACCCGTTGTGAAAAAGTCGAAAGCCGCCATTCACGCCTTTGCGACCGATGTGAGACTCGGCCATCCCAGAATGCCCCATGCTCTCATGGGTCTTATTATTCAGGGCGAGATGCTTGCAGCAGGGAAACCATACGGTCACAAAGACGCTATATCGCCGCCCTGGAGACCAGGAGAAAGACGCGTCACCTGCTCCTTAGTTTAATGCCATTTCCTGAAGCTGCCTTTTCACCGACGCTAATCGCCATTAACGAACAATGGTGCCATGCGAAACACACAGAGCTCATACTGGCTGCCGCACACACACCCAGATCATTGGGAAATGTGCATACAATCAAACCCAAACCGGCCCAGCTTCAGGGTTTCAGGGCATACTGGGCGTTTTCCCAATGGGCTGATGAGTTTGTGGGCTGGCAAGATTTATCGTGGTGAAATCCCCCCAGGGCTAAATTCCATAGTCCAGGGCCGATTCACAATCCCAGTCCAGCACAGGTGACTGGATACTGCTGGAAGATGTTTGCTTCACTGAACGATTACTCTTAAGTAGTCCTATCATTACCTAAACAACGCATAAATAATGTCTAAAAAAGACAAGGGGAACATTTTCTGCCAGTTCGGTTAATGCCTAATAATACGCCATTCAGGTCAATTTAGTTACGGTACACGGGCATGTGCTGAGGTGAATCAAAAAAGCAGCTTAACAGCTGGTAATTAGCACATTTCGACGGATGGGGTTCGTACTGGAAAGTCTTTGAATGACCGGGGCGGCACCGGAACCCGAATTACCAGGCAGCCGCTGCGGGTATCGGTATATCAGACGCAGTTGAAATGTGAGCCGAAGCTGCATCTGTATCCCATCAGAAGCTGATTTTCGGCTTTGCTGCTCTGCCCTGCTGTCCTTGGACAGGAAAACCGAGTGCTGTGCGTGCACCTCCTAATGAATTTGCTAGGCACATCACTCTATATTTAACCATCTTTACCGTGTTTACAGTGTACTGACTCCCTCCTAATTCGGGCATGTATAATAATTATTAATTGCTGCCCCAAAACGTACAATTACTGCATAGTGAGAGAAATATGATCAACACTTTAAAAGTGACAACCAATTAATCTCAATTTGACCAAAATAACCTTAATAAAATGTTCCTAAAAAACTTCAAAAAGTGTCCCATAAACTGTAAGCAGCGAATAGCGCAGGAATGTGGAGAGATTGCTCTGAAAGAAGTGTCACTTTGGGACCGTTTGAAGTAGCTTCCAGGAAATGTTTCGTACGGTATTTTACACTGCTAGTCACACATCCATTTAATTATGACCCAAATGAGCAATCATTTTCATTTTAATCATTATAAATACGTAATTAAATATCGTTGACCGAAGGTTTTTAGAAAGCGTTTCAAGTACAATATGAGCGTTACCCATAGAAATAACTCTCCCTTTCCTATCTTTGTCTTCCCACGTCCAAGCCCTCCCCGCAGTGATTCTGGCAGATACTATGCTTAACTTCTTACACCTCCACTAAAAAAATAAGGTAAACATAAAAAACGCATTCCGCTTTGCCAACAACGCGCGATCTCTTGGCTGGCAAGATACGAGCGGTTGGAAGGACTGTAGGGTGAAAGTGTGAAAAAGTCAACAGTTTTTCTTTTTTAAACATAACTTCTATTTTGAGGCTGAGGAGCAGGTCTCTATGCAGACGTTCCCCGAAGGGATCCATATAGCTGCTTCCTAAGGGCTCCTCATCATGAACTCCCGGCACAATACGATCCACCCTCCCGGATCGCAGAAGCCGCCACCTAAACAGACGAACAAAAAGTCTTTTGGGAAAGAGCGAGAGCTGTGTAGGTGTGCGTTAAGGGAGAGAAAGAAATGTTCTGGCAGGAAGACAAAAGAAAAAGACGCAGCTGTGATTCTCCAGACTGAAGACGTCTCTTTTAGTTACGGTTCTTCGTCCAAAAAAAAAAAAAAAAAACAATTTTCGCTTGATGGGCCTACACAGAAACGAAAAACGCAGAAAATGTTAATTTCGTACAAAAGCACGTTCACCGTGGTTGTTATTGTTTGTATGAGATACCTACAACATGGGTTTCCTTTTAAATACTAATGATGTTAAAATACATCCACGGCACAAATACTACTGACATTATATTTCGATGAAAATATATTACAGCTATTTTTAAACAAGCAGCGCACGTTTCCAGTGTTAACTCGAAGAATTGGCTCCACATTCATGAATATAACCATGCAATGCTAGTGAAGCACGCCCGCTGTTTAGTAAAACGGCGAGATTGCGCCAGGTAAAGGAAGTTTCACGTGTACGTGGCTAGAAATTCATTACAAATGTTAATCATTCACGACCGTGCCCGCTGTTAGAATAGAGGACGAGGCTGTACTTAATGGTGCCGCTAGGTGGCGGTGGCGTTACTGAGTAGACAGCTACCCGTCGGCCTGTACTGGACTTAAAATGCGACCTATTTAGCAAATACATATATAAGTAAAGACCAGTGATAAAAATCCAGGCATCAAACCAAACAAAAACATTTAGTTTTTAAATATTTATTACTATTAGGACTATATTATTATTGGAAAAAAGAAAAATACGAATGGAACAATATAACAAAATCCACCACAACCACCACCGAAACCTTAATAATAACAATAATAGTAATAATAATAATAATAATAATAATAATAATAATAATAAAGAAGAAGAAGAATGCATTAATTTTGTGCTGACCTATTATTCAGTGGCCTATTGCAAGGTAGAGCAAAATAAGGCTAAAAACGAATAACTTCCATTAAATTAGAAAACCAATGCGCGTCCTCAGATACAACTATTCTGCCATAATCATTATGCTGGCAATTAAATAGAGAAAATGAGTTCCCCTGTTGTGGCACCTTAGATTCACACGTTTATTCTGGGTAAATATGGTAAACAGAAAGCACGTGTCGTCGTTAAAGTCGCAGCCCCCGCTGTTCATGTGGTGCGAAGCTGCAAGTCTGCAATCAGCTGCCGAATCGCGCTTATCACGGCCGATCCGGATCGGCAAGAGGAGCGGTTAATGATTATTTGACTTGTTTCTCGTGCCCCTGTCCCTGCGTGGATTGACAGGCGCGTCAGAGGCTGGGGAAACGCCCCCCGCTCATGTGTCCGGAGCACCGCGCCTCGCTGCAGTCTCATACACTTATTCCGCAGGGAGGGAGCTGCTCGGACCCGCACAGGACCAAAGGACGGAAAACGGCCAGTGGCACAAATGGCTAGACTGGTGTACACGGCCGCGTCGGTGCTCTTTGGGATTTCCACCCTGTGTTTTACGGCACGGATTTACCCACCAAACGAAGGTAAGAAACCGGACAATGGCAGGAGCCTCTCAGAGTTTTTGGTGAGTTGCTTTGGGAGAACGACGCATCTTACTTTCCCCCCCGCTGGAGGCTTCGCTGACCCGCCGGCTTTCGCAGCAACGAGCTGCCCTCGATTGGAAGTAATCTGCCGGAACTCGGTAACCCGCGTTTTTGCGTGATCCGTGGCGACACGCAGCCCCCGTTCCGGACTGCGTCCTCTTCGGGGACCCAGCGCCGCGGCAGCACAGAGACTTCGGCCACATCACTTTCTTTGAGATAAAATCAGTTTTCTTTTGTGAAGTTATTTTCATTACCTAGAAGTAGCCAGCTGATATCATAGCCAAAGCCAAGTCGAACACACGCACCCCTTTGAAAAACCCGAAGCGCACGTTTTGTATCTTTTTCTTTTTTGGGGGGGGTTATTTTTGTTTTTTAAATGGGGCTATTTTCGGGGGTCACATTTAATCGCAAAAACCAAGTACACTGTACCTAATTGTTATTTTCATTGATAGCGGAAATATACGCTTCATTTTAACGTCACCTAGACATATTTACATTCAATGAATTTTAATTGTTTTTCTATTCCTATATACGACGAATTGCTGAGCTGCGACTCGAGAATGTTTTCTGCTTACAAAATATACACACAACACCTTTACTGTTACGTGGTTTATTTAGATATTACAGTGTTCATTTTTTGCTTATTCGAAGAAAACTAAATGTAGTATACTTAATTGTGCATGATTTTTAAATGTTTAGGTAATTCAACAAAGTAGTTCATTTAAATGTGATTTTGTTGAAACCGATAAATCAATGTCGACGTTTAAAATGTTTACAGACATCATATAATTACAGACATCATACAATTTATTTATAATTAGGATCGAATACGATCACCAGTGACAGGTTTGATTTGCAGGAAAATAAAGTGGCGTCCAGCGAGCAGCCTGCGTCGTACGCTGCGCCAGGCGAGAACCGGAGGATTTTGTCCCAGCGCTCCAGTAACATATCTGGACACGGGGGTCCCGTTTAATCTCCCTTGTCCTTATTTCTCAGTATTCTGATTTACCTCATAAAAACTCCAGGACTCATTTCCACAATTAATGTGCGCCTGCAGAATTATCGAGATGCTGAGTTCAGCGTTTATTTGATTTTATGTTTTTTTTTTCCCCCCATGGTCACTCCTGTTTTATAGAATTTCATTTGCCCATCGTTTTGAAGTTATCATTCTTTGTTGTAGCAGTAATTAATTATGCGCG
>JAODLC010000040.1:11431153-11449118 GCA_026781145.1 Hippopotamyrus pictus | reverse complement strand
GGAGTAGGTTTCAAACGCTTCTATACGCAGCCAGTCAGAAATCACACAGATCATGCATTTCCATGCCCGACTGCCCTGGTGAAGCAAAATAACTAGATTTGTATCCACTGTACCCCTGAAATTAGTAAATAACCCGACTCTTTCAAAGCAATTTTGAAACGATGACATCACCCTTAACAAAACATTAGGGCTAACCTACGATAGGTAGCTACGACAGGTGGACCAATCCCCTTTGAGCTCCAGCCTAAGCTGATCGCAGCACGTGCTGCATCCGTGGCTCACTGCAGCCAATCAGAACGCGGCGTTCTGGCTGTTTGCACATGCAGGACCCAAAGCTTCCACCCGAATCGGAATCGCCTTCGTGGACATGCGCTCAGGAACAGGGAGCCCAGAGGCGCATGTCCTGCGCTGGAACGACGTGTGAGAGACACTAACGACTCGCACCGTGTCACACGAGATGGAAGCCCTCTCCCAAGATCCTGCCCCCCACCCCAATCGATGACATTGATTTCTCCACCTGGGTCAAAGGGCGAGGATGCATCGATTGGAGAAAGTACCTGACACAGCAAGAAGAGGACCAGCTCCAGACAGATCAATGACACTGCTGTCCCTTCATGTGACAGATAAATTCATACATACATGCATACAAACATGTACATGTGTGCCAATGTGTGTATATACAGCGTGCATTACACACTCATCCACAGCTAAGGTCCCCCCCAAAACTCTGGATATCCCAGCCATTTTTCAAACAGAACAGGGCCTGGCAAGAGAGAGAAACAGCAAAGCCCTGGACCCAGACCAGGAAGCAAACTCCAAAAAAAAGGAAGAAGAAAATAAAATAAAAAGCCATGAATATGAAGCACAGGACTGGTGGGATCGACATTATGGAAAACTATGAGTTTAATTCTATTATAAAGATTCGCTTAAAAACATGTAATTGTCAGCTGAAATGTTTACAGATGTTAGAATATGCAAATATCATGCATTAAAAAAACCAAGACAACTTTATTGGGAGAGTGACACGATAAAGGAAATTCCATTAGAGTGTGGCACCGTACTCGATTCACAATCCGCATCTAAACATTCGTGTCAAATACCAAATCGATTTCTTTTCGGATGTCCATTATGGTATGTAGGACAATAGTGACTGTTCGGTATTTCCACATGCGGGCAGAGACAGTCGCCACCGAGGTACTCGTGCAGGAAAGTGGGCGACTCTTTGCATTCAGATCCGTTTTCCCCGCATCGGAGACGGACGTGAAAAAGTGAGATGGCAGCACACGACAGAGCGACTACATGAATGACCCACATGCACGACAGAAACAGAGTCTTTCACTATATTATCACTTTACATTTTTCTGTAAATACCTGGTGGGGGGATAACACGCATTAATAAAATTGAGGCATGCCCCCCCCCCTCCACCTTTGGATAATGATGCACCCAGAAAAGCCAACACAGCAAAAATAATGATGCCGGGACCGTTCAGAGACCTTCGAGAACACTAAACAAAGGGGCGCTCCCTCACTCCCGCCTAATCCAGTAATTTATTTTTTCGACCGTCACATAAATTGAAATGCAGCTGTAACCAATGACTCGCAGCCCCGTCGACGTGCCAGCTGGACAAGGCGGTGCTGAAACAGCAGCACTTCTTAACATTGTTCACTCTGGTATATCTGGACGAACTGCTCCAGAGCTGGGGTTAAAAAAAAAAAAAAAAAGGCTCTTTAAATAAACTCAAACAATGCTGTGGTTTGACTCCGTCTGCTGAACCCTCAGATGTAGAAGCGGCCCTTGAACTACGAAACATGAGCACCTTTTCTTCGACGGAGGTCCATGTTCAGCCCTGAACCTCCACAATAAACCCTAAGATTAACCATTTCACCACCAACACACACAGCTCACATTCTTGCTAAAAACGAAAGCCTCGGCTGACCCATCTATCTTTAGTCCAACTGATTATTTGAAAGCGGTTTTGACAGACACTAAAACCACAGCTGTACAAACGAAACCAGATACAGTCAATCACTGTACCTTACAGAAAACGTCGACGTCAAGTAATCGCTGTCATTTGCGTTTAATTTATTGAGCGGGACTTGGACGGATCAAATGTATTTACTGATATGGCATAGTACACTACCTTCTGAGCAACAAACATATTTTGTGGAAAATGCTGATTTACTATGTAAAAAAACATTTTAAAATTGTTGGAAAAGTTGACTGGAAACTGTGAGATCTCTAAACGAAAGGGCCGGGAGGTGGGTTCAGGTCAGGACGAAGAGATTTACTGTGAAGGAGAGCGACTGAGACTGCTGCCAACTGTTAGCGAGACTAAAGTCTGAGAAGGAATAAAACGATATTAACGCTAAACGAATTAACTGCTGGGACATTTATCTCATGCCATTAACAGCAGTGTATTTTAGTTAATGGCAAACTGATAGAGGCTTAATAGCTTTCGTATATATTTTTTATCCTTGGAAGGTTAGTTGAAAAGTTGTTTTCCAGGTTTAAAGGACGACTTTGGTTCTGCTGAAATACAGCCCAGAAGGTTTTATAAGGTCTGTAGTTAAAAAGCCGAACCCACGCAGACAACAGAGAGGGGGTAGAGTGCACTCTAATGCCACTGCCCCCAACGACAACTACCAAAAAAGCCGCCTAGATATATGGCACTGAAACTAGAGTTGCGGCACCATTTTTGTCCTGGCCAGTGTAAACAGGCCTAAATCACTCACAAGTCTCTGTGTCACCTTCCATAAACACGTTTTAGAGAGAGAGATGGGGGGGGGATGAATAGTGACAAGCTTGAAACACGCGACTTCCTGGCTGCAGTCACCATTTACAGTACACAAAGCCTGAACCCCCCCCGCTAACACTACCATACTGTTGAAGCCCCCCCCCCCCCCCCCAAGTGAAGGAGACATGGAAAAGACTTCACATCTTCATCCCATTGGTCAAGTGACAGACCAGATCCACAGCCCCTCTCTTTCCATTCTCTGATTTTTTTTTTTTTTTTGGGGGGGGGGGTTAAGAGCTTGCTTTACAAGCAGTGGCACACAGCCAAGACCCCCCCCCCCCACAACCCTCTGGTGCCAAAGCTGGCCTGTATTAAATAGAGATTTCAGCAGTTTATCCTGCAAAGACACTTTAAGCGCTGTGGTCTTGGGGAGTGGATTCGGGGGGGCACGAAAACCAACGTTAAAACCATCCAAACCATACGGCAAGAACTCTACACTGAAATATAAGCACTTTCACAAGCTATAATTTATATATGCTGTGGGGCTGACTATGGCTGTATATACACCACAAATGCCGGACATTACCATTATCTCCATTAGTCATTAAATGCTAAGAAACTCTCTTTAGCTAGGAGACACATTAACAAGGACAACATCAACAGTGTAGATAAATGGATGTTCATCATAAACAAAACATTTTCAGTATAAAATCTTAGTCCAGAACTATGCAACATTACATAAGCGTTATACAATGCTTTCTGTTTTAACATTTTTATAGATAATTGTCACATGGAACAGAAGGCAAATACTTACAGTAACACAAAACAGTTACTGAAATGAAGATACAAAAATACACCTATAGGCTTTAAAGTAACACAAATCAAGCCACACACATAGACTGACATTCACGTTTTATCAATAAACTTGCCTATTATGATACAACCCTTTCACATAACAATAAAGATTTTTCTGATTTAGCTGTACTACCAGAAAAATGAAACACAGGTATCCACTTAACCTCAACAAACATAAGTTCAATAATGTCTTTCGCTTTCTCATAGATATACAGAAGGTCGACAGTGCCTAGTATTCACAGGTAATTGGTCAGCGCCTGGAATTACCCACAATGCAAAATTTCACTTTCACTGCTGGTTCTGATCAATGTCATTTAAAACTCGCATGAGGAGATGAACAAGCGTGCTCCAATTACAGGGAGGAGACCATCACAATTCTGAACATACGTAAGAGTTAATGACACCTGTCCAACGGATGGAATCCTGTTTTCACACATATTCCTCTGTATCCAAAACTTAGGATCGCGATGGTGATTTTTTTTTTGTTTTTCTTTCTGCAAATGCAGCAAGACTTTTCAGACATTCAGGAAACTTCTACTATAATGGTGGGAGGAAAAACTTCTGCGACACTCTCTGCTACTGTATAAGAAACCACTGCAGTCAGCAAGCTTCTTCACAACAGTGGGGTCATTTGTGGCCCAGCCACATGAAAAAGGGGACCTTCACCTGCCTGCAAACAAAGGACCATCTTTCCCGCTCGATAAACGTGAGGAAGGTGAGAGAAAACACACCTTCAATGCAGAAAGACTTGTAATCCAGCTGTGGCACTAAAGGTCTTGATGAGAGAGACACTGCATCGTCCTATGGCTATCACCAAACAAAAGGTACTAACTGTTCTGTGTCACCAAAACGCATTACAATCAGTGACTTCTAGTCCAATTCCAATGCGGCAGGAGAAAACTGAGAAGCACAAAGCAAAGTCTGGAATACTGCAGATGCACTGTCAAAGGTTTTAAGAACGTAATCATAAAAACGTACTTCTATAGCATCGATCCAAGCAGCAAAAAACCAGAAAACAGCTCCCCATCCAAGTCAATATCTTCAATTAAATGCATCAGAAACTAGTCCAGTTTATCGGAGATAGCATTGCCAAAATAGAGAAGGTGGCGACGGAAACGGGGAAAAAAATAAAGGTTTCATTAACCGATGGGTCTTGCTGGACGACTTGAGTGTACTCCAAGGAAAGCTAGTAGGTTGTACAGTTAACTCCCAGGGTGTGATTCTAAACCATACAACCTACTACCTCAACCCGGATGTACACAGCTTCTGGACCAACTTCTTCTGGTCTTCCAGTGGAGAACTTCTCAGCTTAATATTGCAAATGGGTCGACTTTCATGTCACCTCCGAAACAACATTTTAAATGTTGAGAAAGCAGAGAAGGAAAACAGACAGTGCATGCAACAAGTCATCACAGAAGCAGTATCTCAACGCTGTCCAATGAAAAACACATCTCCAATCCCCATTGTTTCAGGAGCATTTTCTTAGAAACGACTTTACAGATTAAACCTAAAACAACATAACAAGACACCCTGAGCACCACAAACAGAAACCTATCAACGCTGCCGTCAGTGAACTGTTTGTTTTAAATAGACTTAAGTGGATTGTTGTTAGCGAGGCAGTTGTCAGTGTCAACAAGATACACAACTAATCTTCCTTTGTATTCACAATCAACAAGGACATTAGTTAACATTAATAGCTAGTTAGTTAGTTAAGTTGTTAAAATGAACAATATAAACAAAGATAAATGCTAGGTAACCAGGTGACTTCATAGAACATCTTTTCATTGGTCAATCAGATGTCAAACATCGACAGAAGAGAATGGAGAATGGGCGTATTCCATCAATAGTAAAAAAAGTCACAATCATCTTAAAAGTGAAAGTACACGGTTTTCACCAGACAGCGATGATATGTTTGCACAGAACACGTCTTCTGTTTTCCCAAACAAAAATTTAATATTTAAAAAACCATCTACGAAATACATTTGTTTATAGGATGAAAGTGTTGACCATTTCAAGATAATATAAGAATGATAACTAAAAACTGATACTGATTCACAGTTGCCACCAATATCAGTCCAGAATTTGCTAAATTATTGTTCATTAAGATTTTACATGCATCAAATGTCTGAGAGTTCACATGATCGGGCACAGCACTGTTGCATCTGGTGTGGTTCTTTAAAAGATCATACAGAGAACTCCTCAAATGATACCGTTAACTTAGCATGCTTAGATGTTATATTACACTCCAAACAGCCGCAAGGAAGACTCTGGAAATGTCTCTACTAATAAAAAAAAGAACAAAGTCTTCCCTAGCTTGCATGCAGAAAGAAACAATGAAACAGCATAATGCGAAATGTTCACAAATTGTCAAAGCACGGTGAGAGAATAAGCATCAGGGCCTCTAGCTTTGGATCTGTCGTGCTGTAGTGACCTGCTGATGAAACCGCCGCAAATAGCAGACAACGATTCCTAAGCGATGATACGATTTTTAAAATTGTACAATTTTGAACCAGAGAGCTGGAGCAGAGCTCTGCTGTTCTGGGAGTACTGGGAACAGAGGTTTCCCTTTAATCTGGCTGTATTGGCAGGCTGAGCTTATTAACCTTTCCGTCTTATAAGTCTGTACGAATTGCTTTTAATGCTTGTTATTTTTTCTGAGATTTAGCAACTAAATTCTGGTAAAATGTATTAAGTTGAAAGACACTGAGTGCTTTGCAATACCATGTAGCTTGAAATGAGCATAAAAATCTGAGAAACTTAAACCGCAATATTTTTTGCATAATTTATTTTCATGTAATTATTAACTCAAAAGTCCCTGTTTATCTAATTTACTTAGAACAAATATGTTATCTTAAAAATTCTTATATACAACTAACCAAAACTAGCTGCAGGTGAACTTGTATATAAAAACATGATACTTTGTTAGTAAGCCAGTTTTTTTTAACAGCAACAAAAAAGCACAAGTTACAAATTAATTTCTATGCAAAATCATTTGCAAATTAACTAAAAAAAAATGTTTCCCACCTTTTTTTTTTTAGGTAATTTGAGGTGAGAACCTATAGCCCTACTTGGCTGTCTGATTTAGCAACTTTAAAGCACCTGATATAGTGATTACATCTCAGCGAAAATTAGCATGTCAGCACAGTGCAAAAGAGAGACATGTGGATTCAAGTTCTCAGTAAATCACAGCCGAAAAGAAAATTTGGGGGTAAAACGACGTTTATGCCCACAGAGACAGACACCCATAGAAACGAGCTTGTGAGGTCAGAATCACCACAAGATCGGATCTACGGGTTTATGACAAGTGGCATGTTTCTGAAACATAATATTATTTGTGTCCAAAACAACAGCAATAATAATAATAATCCCTGAATAATTATCATGGATATAAAAGGCCGTTGCTATAGTTCAATGTTCTTAGGAAAAGCATAAAAAGAAAACACATTGGATTGACCAAAAAAAGTGCGAACAAAACAATACGATAAACTAATATTTAGGTCATTCATATACTATTCATATACATAATAAAATACATAATATTACAGGAAAGTTCCAGTAGTGGATTATGGTATCATGGATATAACATAGTATTGCATGTCCATGAAAGTGTTATGAAAGCTTATAAACTGTGTCACTGCTCCATAAACCCCAGAAAGGAAGGGCTCCCACAGGCTGGATCCTGCTGCCTTTCAAAGCACAAGTGGGCTTCCCTTTTCTACATTTCAAAGACACGTAAATCATACAGTGCAAAGGCAGAAGACAGGATGCCAACGGCCTTGGAGGTCAACAGCAAAAGCCCCTTCCAAGACGACAGAAAAGGACTCCAGGACCCAAAGCCCTCAGTTTGGCAAAAGCGAATGAAACGCACACCAAAGTGCAGCAGTTACATATAAAGTAAACGACCCCTTCACTGCTGTGACGGAACACAAATGCTTAAACTCCAAGCATCATCATTCATACACGTAAGAAGATTTTCTTTTCCGCAGCATCATTTCACGAGAAACTCTTTTTCCAAATATACCTAACATGAGATTAAAAAATCGTGGCTTTTACCTTGTAGTCCAGCAGTCCCTGATTCTGAATTCTTCATTTTTCTGTCACTGAACAAGAAAGTTATAATCAGTCTCACAGACACAATTTAAACAGTAAGACTCACAAATTCTAACATAAATAATGACCTATTTTGTTTTGAAAAAGCTTCCTATATGCCTGCAGCTGTGTTTTAATGCTATTAAAATTTCTGCAGGATAATACTTTGCACGTCCTATTCAGTCGTTTCATGGTCTATTTTGCCATTAAGTTTAGATGCAACAAAAATCATATTACCAGTAATTGTCAGTGCTACTTTTTCACGTTTTGTTAAATAGAAACAAAAAACTCAATCAACTTTAAACATAGAAGGAGACCTATACTGACATAATTACACTGGCACTATTCAACTGATACTACAGGAATTACGATCAAATCCAAAGAAATACAAAATATCAGCTATATTTGAAAAGTTATTGCAGATGTGGCTATTTTTGGAAATTCAAAATTTTTATGAACTTTTCTAGAAACAAAAGCACATTTTTAAACTGAAAAAACTCATACAAACTCACTCAAAGCATTAAAAATGTAAAAAAAAAAAATTTCAATTGCACAACTCTAAAGAGGAATACAACTATAATCTCTAACTTTCTAAAAATATTTTTCTTTGGTCTTTTTTCAGTTGTATTAGGACTACTATATTGACTATTGTTAAAGTTCAACAGATTTTGTATACACGCACAATTACATAATACATAATATATTATAAATATAATGTGATCAAAGGACCAAAAACAATTCAATAAGCATATCTCCAGTACCCCACAGTGACACAAGAACAGAAAATAAATTTTTAAAGGGTTCGCTATTCAAGGCATTCTATCTTTGTTTTTGTCTAAATATATATTTTGCAAAAGTAATTACAGAAAATTAACACAGAGTGGCAATTACTAAAAGAAATACCTGTTTTCACTGAATCTTTTTCATCTTTGGGAGGGACTTTTTGACAGTGATATGAAGAGATGCGAAAAGTTTTGGCTCAAAGATGAAGATGTTAAAGAAAATTGCAAAAAGGCTGGCAATTCAGAATAAACTCATTAACATCTTGCACTTTTTTAACTGCACCTGATGCTTGAGCACAAATGATTTCTCGATTTTCAGACATCTAACACAAAGGACACTGGATCTCCACATGAAGTTTTGTTTTTGCAATTCTGTGGTTATGTTCCAGGACTCCCACATTCATTGATACTCCTGTATGCTTCAGTAAATCCCCTCTTGTATTTTTTTTTTTAACAGTGCAAACGCCCCCTTTTTTCCTTCCATATCAAAAATAATCAAGTCAAAATTCCGAGCACACTCGCCTGCGAGATAGCTGCCCCAGTCCGCATCGTGACTCACTGCCTTGATGAGTTGGTGGGAAAAATGGGCACTCTACAAAGACGGCGCTGATTTTTGCCAATGGCTGAGAGCTATGCGTCTGCGGGTATGGCGGGCGCGGTGCCAGCGCGTTTCAGGGCGCCTTGGTGAGCTCACTCTCACTTCTGCCACCCCGAGTTGCCCAGCACGATCGCCTGTGCCATGAACCACCCTCAAGTTTTGTTTCTTCATTCCGACAAAAGGAAGGTCAGATGAATGCCGCCAACTACGGCTAGCCAGCTGGGCCGGACTCGCTGCCGTTATTTCCAATTAGTTTTCGGTTTCGTTTATTATTTTTTAAGTAATTATTATCATTTGTGTTTTGCAAGATTGGATATCCCCTCTACGTTTTGCATCTGCAGATAAGTAGCAGGTTTTGTCAGACACGAAAAGGAACAGAATCCTGGTGTCAAGCCAGAGGAAAAAAAAAAAAAAAAAGAATAAAAGGCAAAGTTGGACTTTGGAGCTCAGCTCCTCGCTGAGGCGAAGTAAAACCCGTGCAGTAAGAGCCGCCATTTTCTGAGCAAATGCAAGGAAGGAAGGGAAAAAAAAACTGTTTCACAGGCATTGCTCTCCAAGTTTCGCCGTTTCTCTCTCTCTCTTGGCACCATAACAAAACCTCAGCCGTAAGGTCACATGGTCCACAGCCAACAAGCGAACGCATTCCCATAAACCCTTCTGCTGACACTGCGAAGGCATCTTTTGTCTAGTTCAGAACCTAAGCTCAGGCTACTCAAAAAATTCAGCACCTTCGAAGAGTGGGTGGGGGAGAAGGTTCGGGGGGGCGGGGTAGGCGAGTGTATGTGTGTGTGTGTGTGTGTGTGTGTGTGTGTGTGTGTGGAGGGGGTCTGGTGCTGTTGGGAGTCATAGCAACATTTACCTGGCAGGCTGCCCACTTTTACTGCCCATCAAGAAAAGATGGAACTGCGTCGGCTAATGTGGTGATGAATAGGAATGTGCAGAGCCGTCCAAAGCAAATCTGACGTTCGTGTTGCGAGAGTCGGTTTCGCTGGGGGGGGGGGGGGTGCTCCTTTTCATGCAGAGAGCAAAAGGAATAAATTCTGTGCATAATGCACCTTTCCCTTCTCCCCTCAAGTAGCCTACGGTTCAAGTAGCCCGATGTGAAAGCACAACCAGACAGCAAGCACTGAATGACACCCTGAAATCTGGGTGAGGAAGGAAATTCTTGCCGACCCGTTGCACAGCCGTGGAGGGGGGGCAGCGGGATGGCAGGAGAGGTTGTAAACCCACTCTTCTCAGCTGGAGCAAATCAGGCCGCATAACTCTCATATTTGACATGCTTATTAAAGGGGGCACCCATTTTGCCAACGACAAGAACGCCTCGATTGTAGTCTGCCAGGGTTTTCCGAGAGGCGACGAGCTTCCAAGGTTAAACTTTTTACTGGCAGAAGCCTAGAAATCCCACAACAGAGCAAAGGGCTCACATAACTATGAACTGAATCAGATGTTTTCCATTGTGGTGGAAGCTCCATATTTTACGGCCGCACATGACATTACAGAAGGCGAAGCGTTCACAGCACGTTTGCATCACGCAAAAAAAAAACAAAAAAAAAAACAAAACAAAAATCATTCATTTTTTAATTTGGAGTTTCCCTTTAAGGGGGAGTGGCTGAGATTGGCCAGGTGGGTGTAATCATAATCACTAATAAAGGGAGGGACAAAGAGGCTCCATGAAAAGGGATACAGGGATCTTCTCCAGTCACCCGAAAGCTACACCAAGTGCCAAACCTTGCATCAAGAAAAAACTGCCTGGCTCACGGATAACTACAAAGACAATGGAAATACAGCAGGTGGTTTCCTTTAGCTATCCCCGGACATAGACTGAAAAAATAAACAAGAATAAATTATTTTCTTTCTTGTAATAAATAGTAAAAACCCAACTGTTTACATCCTAGTAAAAATGGGCTATTATTTTAAAAATCATTGTATGCAATGTTAACTTGTCCACGTAGCTTAAAAATAACTTCACTAGCACAATGCATTTAAACTCCTGAATCATTTGCTACAAATTTTAAGCATCTGGTGCAAAGTTTTCTGTGCCATTGCAGTACCTGTTGCTGGTCTGATGAACTTTATGTAGGGCTTTTCAGAAGATGACTCCAAGACAGTTTAGTAAGGTTATGCTATTACGTGGTAGCAGCGTTCATCTATACCGGTAAATATCGAGCAGTGGTTCAGTGCTGCACCTGGAAGAGTATAGCGGCACAAACGTTGAACACTCTGTTATAATTTCAGAAGAACCAATATGTATTCTTATCTTAACAATGAGGAAATTAAGCACTAGGACAATCACCCCAAAGTGCTTGAATGAAACCCGAGAAGTCCTATTCATTTTTCAATTGCGCCAATTCTTTATTTGCGTACATTTATTGGCATCAAATGAAAGAATCTTCCCCCTGGCAAACTGACATTACAGGAATGTTGTCAGTAGAGCCTGTTAGCTGCTTCTGGAGAGTTCTGACTACTTCAGATATAAAAAAAATTAAATAACAAGGGAATAGCATAATTAAAATAATATATGAGGCATTTTATAAACTCAAAAAGAAACTATTCAGTATTTTAAAAAATGATTTAGATTTATAAAATCTGAATTTATAAAAACAGATAATTGGCTCCACTTTTCTATGTGTGTAGGGCCAACAGGTGGAAAACCTGTCAGGCGCAGATTCATAACAAATGGCTGTGCTGTAGCATCCCTCAGCGAGGCACTTGAACAAACGTATGCCGCAATAAATGGGGAAAAACTCACAAGTCACTTTGGTTAAAAGGGTCAGCCGAGCAACTGAATGCAAACATGCAAATGGTGAAAACAAGGAGAAAATTGCACCGCTATTCCAGTCAAATCGTTAGCACTGTCCACAGTCCACTTGACATACCAACACGCGTGGGACAATACTCGTTCTGTTGAACATTTTTTTTTCTGCATAAATTATGGGCTGTCAAAAGGATTTTAAAGGCGTGCGAATAAGTACTTTGAAAACTTTTGGTGACTGCATTAAAATGAAATCATTTGCAATGTATGTATATTAAATTTTACAGTACTTTTTCCCAACAAAACAGCTTTTATACATTACACAATTACAGGCTTGTCAAATGTGTGAGGGAAAAAAACAAAATAATGTATACACAGTAAAATTATATACAACAGGTAAACAACATAGTGTTTTTTACCCCGATATCATACTGATATCAAGACCCTAATAATGAGTAGGGCTAACCTTTGGCTTCAGAACAGCTTCAATCTCTCTCAGTACGTTGGCATACCACTTCTGAGCTTTGGTAGTGAGGAGGGTCGAATTTAGGGAGGTGGGGGGCCCTGGGCTAAAACCAAAAGTTGGAGCCTTCAGTAACAAGGACCCAGGGCTACAGCCCAGGTTGGCCCACGCATAAGCCCGGCCTAAGCAGTCAGATACCGGACCAGAACTCAAGAAGAAAAGACTTCAGTTCTTTGACGGATGAAGAAGCTGGGAATCTACTTTGCAATCTACACTCAGAACTTGCCGTGAAGGTTCAGTGATGTTTATATCTAGTAATTAAGCGTGGCCACGGAAGGTATTTCTGATATACCAGCACAAGCGTCTGCTAGACAAACATAAAATGTAAATGTCTGGCTTAGTCCCTGGTGTTCATGAAACCCCAACAATTTAAGCGGTATGATTGGGAATATGGGAACATGACGAGGGAGAACCAAGTCCTGTAAAATGGACTCGGGTTTCACTATATGGCCATGCAGAACAATAACTCCCAGAAGACATCCAACAGAATGGCCGTCTCCAAAACTACAAACATCCAGAAAAAGGCAGGAAATATGACTCAGACCATAATACAGATGCTCCTCTACACACGAACGAGTCACGTTCTGAACGGCCGTTCGTAACTAGAAATGTTCATAAGTCGTTATTCAATATTATTTTAAGGGTATACACAAGTACAAAGAACTAGAATGCTGGGAGTACGAACGCTACGCTGCTGCGTGGCGGGAAGAAGTCGTACTAGGCCGATTTGGCGCGTAAAAAAAAAAAATTGATGTTACGGACAGGAAACGGAAGCCCAATGAACACAATTTAGACTTGCAGTCCTCTTCGTTCGTATGTCTGAAAGTTCCTAAGTTGAAAGTTCGTGAGTAGAGGAATCTGTGCTTTTTTTCCCATTGCTCAGGGGTCTAGATTTTATGGTCCTTGCCTCAGGTTGTGTGTCTTTATGCACTGGCCTTGAATACAAGTGGTTTCTATATAGCAGACCTGCCATAAATACCAGCTCACAATATACAGTTTATACTGAGACTGGGTCACAGAGGTGCTGATTCAGTTTTGTGGTCATTTCTGAGGTCGTACTTCTTTGTGGTGATTAACAACTGCCCTGTTAAGTGTCTATCTCCCTCCCTGTCGGCGAGCTGCGACTTGCGACTGCCGTTCTTCTTTGCCAGAGCAGTTTCTCTGTGGTTGGCACGTGCCTTATCCCCCTTTGGAACATTAATTTTTTTTTTTGTGACCCACGCACCTGCAATTCGAGTGCTTACCTTCTGGCCTCTCTGGAACTCCAGCGGTAGCTTGCGAAACTCACTTGTTAATGGACGGACCTCTTTTATAGGTAACACATAATGCTAATTGGCATTTAACCTAATATAACCCACCTGGAGCTGTGCTTAGGATTCTAATTTAGTTACTTCAAAATAGAGGCCCCTTTCTCACTGTGCTTCTGTTATTTAGTGACCCTTGACATTACCTAACAACCAAATGGTCATTTAAAAAATAATACACTTTGAATTGTGAAGGTGGCTCTGTAAATAGCCTTTGCCTGTTCAAGTTTATAATTTTCAAGTGTGAAATGACTTTCTGGAGTGAAATAAATTCATACTGCATGCCCTTGCATTTTCATTTCAGTGGGCCTGCCTCAAAATATTATAAATTGTGTCAATTCACGTCAGCTGAACCTCGACGCATTTTAAAACCAAACGGCTAATAAATGTGTCCCTAAAACTCAGACTCTGACTATCACAGCTACGAAACTCATACCAAAACCATATTCTCTGATAAAAGTTCTAATGCTCTGCAAACACGCAGCGTTTTTAATTATTATTCTATTTACCGCGGTTTTTGGCCCGGCCGGTCTGACAAGGTAGCGGGAATCGTTTACGCTCGATGTGCAGCTTGTTCCAAGTGACCAGCTACGCTCGCCTCGGAGCCCAAGTGGGATCACGTCATGGGTGAACTCCCCTTTCAGGATGCGAGACTGTCCTTATAAAGAGGGAGGCGATTGAGAGGTACCACGGTTTTGCGGATCTGTCTGAAGAAATGTCAGGGTCAGCATCCGCCAAGCATGATTACATCCACAGGGCTGCAGGTTCGAATGTCACCTCCTCCGTTGCTCGTAGAGTTTGCTTGTTCTCAGTCTGTCGTGTGGGTTTCCTCCCGTAGTCCGACGACATGGAGCTAAGCTAATTGTTCACGTGTGCATGTATGTGCCCTGCAACGGAATGGCACCGCAACCAGGACGAATGGGACCACACTGCGGCCAATGGCTTATGAACAATAAAAGGTTTATGTGGGTTGACATGAGCAGATATGGCATCGTGACTAGATGATACCTCCATAAATTACTACTTATACACTCTGTGGCCATTTTATTAGGTACACCTGTTTGATAATGCAAACAGGCTGCCTCTCCAAGCAGCGCACCATGTGACAGCAACTGCATGCATATAGCAGAGGGTCAAGATGTCCAGTTAGAGTGTGACTAAACAAAACATAGGGTGAAGATGCGTGATCTAAGTTATTTTAAACATGGTATAAATTGTTGGTGCCAGACATGGTATTCCCAGCTTCTTAGAAACGGCCACTCTCCTGGGATTTTCACACACTGCAGTGTCTAGAATTTACACAGGACGATACAATAAACAAAAAAACATCAAGCCGGCGACAGGTCTGTGGGTGAAAACACCTTGTTAATGAGAGAGGTCAGGAGAGAATGGCCAGACTCGTTAAAGTTACCAGGAAGGCCAGAAGTGCAAAAACAACAGCTCGGCTACTTCTTAAAAAAACAAAAAAAAATCTATGTCATACTGAGATTTCTGCAAGCAATATGCATGCGTTGTTCTGCTCAGGAAAACAAATAAACAAACAAACAAATAAATAAAGGAAATAAAAACAGAAAGAAAGACTGAGAGAGTGATTCTCCTCTCAAGCAGTACCAAATTCCAGCAATTGTTAGCATTACATCGTGCCCACAAAGCACGCCATGCAATCCTTGCAGCTAATGGAGGATCTCGCGCAAACAGGCTGTTCTTGACATTATCTTTTGGTTTGACGCCCACCACTACTGACCTGCACATACCGCCACTGCACAAACCAGCAGCGAACACAGACTCTGTGACGAGCTCTGTTAACTCTTCAAATCGGTCAGCACTACAAACGCTGCGACGTTTATCGCTTCGGCCGCCGTGCTGAATGTGACGGGACCCTTAGATGATCAGGATCGGAAATACGTATGCATGGTTTCAGATGTGTGTCGATGCACATTGAAGCTACAGTAGGAACTTCTGTCTAGAAATAATTAGTTTTGCCCCAAGTTTGGAGCGCAGTCCCAGGGTGAAAATTATGTCCTTGTGGAAACAGATGAGTTATCTTCTAAAGGGCAAACATCAAATGAAATAATCATACTACCCCATAACCATTAGTCAGCGCCTGCCTCTGGTTAAGACACAACCTCCCACCTACATTGGCAACGGCTTCCTCCTGTCTCGCCTTAGGATGCACATCCACTCTTTCACCTGTAAAAACTGCTGTAAAAACAAATCTTCTTCTGTCCTCTGCCTTTTTTCCCTCTTGGAGTTCTGGTGTAATGAGGCACATCCCCTCACGGCGTGATCTCAGGATTTAGAAGTTTACTGCTTCTGGGACTTTGCAAGTACCTCTCCTTCCTCTCCAACTGGGCAGCGTGGAGTCCGCTGTCAACGCAGTCAAAGACCATAGACAGCGCCGTACCATGGCTATGTAAACGCCGGTCGTATCCAAAACCGCATCTTCGCATTAATAAATAAAGGCAACAAATAAACTTCCCAGCAAGGGGATGAAAAAAACGGAATGACGACCGAAGGAAAAAAAAAAAGATACACACAGAAGGCGGTGAATTGTGCGAGATAAGTGTACAATTCATCCGCTGTGCTGGCATCGCTTAAACATTTTTATTTATTTATTTTTTTTTAAATCGACCTGCTGTCAGGATACCTGTGATTGAAAACATATTAACGACCAACACCTGGAATAAGTCAATGACTATGCTGTTTATTTTTACCTCTGATTTCGGCGAAGGCCAGCACTGGCGGCGGACTATGGAGAATAAAACTCAGAGGGATTTTTGAGGGTTTTAAAAGTGATTTTGTGTGTGCGTGTGTGTGTGCATGCGTGCGCGAGGGAATTCAGGGGAGCAGAAACATGTGCTTTACACGGCCTGACTCGAGCTGTTCGGCACGTGTAGAGGCACACTCGTTCACTGCTGTTTTTCCTCTGCGAGAGGAGTACCAGAGGTAGTCGGGGAGGCGGGGGGCGGGGGCTGGCCGCGGGGCTGCGTTACACGCGCAGAGGAGAGTCAGCGGGTTCATAGCAATTACTCACACATATGACAAGGCTCATGACTCACACACTTTGCCGCGTGTTGCGGACTGTATATCAGACTTGTCTCTCACTTATACTCCAGTTACAGAAGCTTTTTTACTCTCAATACCCCCCTTCCCTCCCCTCGCCCATCAACCTCTACTGACCCCTACACAATCTCCGCCCCTATCAACCCCTAATTTAGACCGGGGCTGTTTTGGAGACCTGCAAAAGCTCTCCTGCCCCTTGCACTCCAACAATAATATAGAAGACCTAACCTTCAATTATCAGGAATGAGGTTTTTAATTTTTTTCCCCCTTTTCTTAATGCGTTTTACAGGAAGAGCAAGTCTACGTCGGCCGTGATGCATTCTTTATAGTCAGCTGCCTTAAATGTCCTTTTTTTTTTTTCCTTTCACAACTGTTTAAAGTCGCTTAAGAGCCAATGTTACTGACAGAAACATCCCAGAGAAATAATCGGACACTGCCAGAACATGCAGCAATAAAGGAAAAAAAAATAATTAAAACAGCATTTCCTCTTAACTGAGGAGATTATTTATGACGACCTGTATGATTTGCTATGTTTCTGTCTTGCTACACCAAGCATGGTTATGAAGGAGTGATGCATTTGATCAAACTCGAACAAAAAATCAAACCAACTACGTGAAATGCTGAAAGCTTTGATGTCTTCAGTGGCTTATGATATCATATCTTGATCATTTGAAAAAACTATTTGGCAATTCACATGATCCTCCCCCCCCCCCCTCTTATTTTGTAATACTACTTAAGGACAGGGTAGCATTAAGAATACTAGGATTTGTTCCTGATATGGGTCAAATGTTTCTGATAAATTTTTGTCACATTATGAATTGCCCTACAGCAAGAAAACAAATGCATTTAAAAGTTCTAATATAGTTATGAGAAGTTCAGGAACTTTTCTTCGGCCAACGGTGTCGACGTAACTTAAGTATGACATTAAAATCCTTCCTTTCTTTGTTCAAAAGCCCCCCCCCATGTTCCTGTGCCCCCCCCCAGCACCGCTTATATCTGGAGCGACAGGGTGCTGTTTTGTCATGTATGCTTTTATACGCCTAAGCTTGTCACTCTTCCCGCTTGAAAACATATAGCGTTGGCTTATAATGCATTTTGTGATCTAATCGAGGATCTCTGAACTGCATTCTTCGCCGGGAAAGTGAAACGTCCAAGGTTGTTTTTACACGGGCCGCTAATCCTCATCACAAGCCTATACAACTAGTCACCGTGGCTCTTGGGAATGAAGCATAATAATCACAGATAAAGCACTTTTTATTCTCAG
>JAODLC010000040.1:11412641-11431143 GCA_026781145.1 Hippopotamyrus pictus | reverse complement strand
GAGGGGGGGGGGGGGGGGGGGGGGGGGGGGAAGGAGTTGTCTTTGGCTCGGGGCCAATTTCAAGCAAGCGGGGGCCTCGCCACTAATTTAACATTGCCTTGAGCAATCACGGCAACAAAGAAACAGGTTCGACGAGCAAAATCGATGAAACGGGCCCCGAAAGCGCTCGCCTTCGTTCCGCAGCTGCCTGAACGTTCGCTGGCATTTCTCACACCATCACATCCACCACAGTGAAATCATCTACTGGCTGTAGTGAAAATAAACCCCATTCCAGACCTAGGAATTCAAGCGGATATTGGTGGGATTATTGATCGTGCAGTGTCCCTCCCTACAGAATCTTCTTACCTTCTTATACAGTACTAGTGATTTCTTTTCTATTTTTTTTTTATTTTTATTAAATGGTCATGTGGTCAGTAATCATCACATGGACTAAGGAAGGAAGATGCCGTCAAAATGGTGCACTGTCTGCTCGTGATAGCCCGGCTCCGGTTCACTTTTCCAGAGATAAAACTGTCAGTCAGACAGAAAATCCCTCTTTGAACTGATGCATCGCTAACTCCCCAGTTTTACGCAGTTCCCTATGTGGGAGGGTGAATCGACTTCCAGGGCTCAAGGGTGTTCGAATTCTATATTTCATAACCAAAAAAAAAAAAAAGTTCATGAAACTTTTGTTTCAGCGCTCTGTGTTCCTCTCTTTCCTTGCCGGTCTGAGGGACTGTTATGTAGGGGGGCCATAGGCGAGGGCGCAGTGGAGACCAGCACCCACCCCTGCAGGAAGGGGACCTAGCCTGAACCACTTAGTTAAACACTAGCAGAGCCTGGCTGGGAATAGGGCCAAACGAATGACTTTGTTTGACCCCAGCTGTCAATCAATCCCGCAGGCTCACGCCAGACTAAACACTGACACTATTTTAGAGGGCCCTGGCGGGCGCAGCTGCTGGCTCTGAGGGCGGCGACCGGGGACGAGGGTGAGGAGAGGCCCCTGCAGGGGTGGGAAAAGGGGACAGGGGACATCAGGAGACAGGGTAACAGATTGTGGGACCGTTGGTGAAAGTTTGGTAGCCATTGTGTATAAAATGTTACATTACAGAAAGGGTCAACATAAGCTGTATCATCATCATCATCTTCCTCACATAACCTTTCCCCCCCCCAAAGAGTCACGAAAAACCAACATTCTGAAACTCGATAGCTGGTTCTGATCCTGTTCTTGTCTAAACCCAGACTGCCCAGTTGATATTTTCTTGGTCTGAACAGACCATTACAAGATAGAAAAGTTCCATACTCAGGCCCCAACTAATTCCAAATCCATACTCCTGTTGACTGAACTCTTAATTCGGGATAATATTCGGATGACTGGCAGTTCACAAAAGTTCTGCCACACCATGCTTGGTCACACAGACATGTTGGGTACAAAGAGTAGCCACATTCTTAAGTTTCAAACTAAACATGACTGACTGACAATCAAAGGAATTCAAAATAAAAGTCAGTGCCTTCTAGTGATGGTAACTGAACATTAACATTGGAGCACCCAAGGGCCGCTGCAGCCCACCTCAGCTACACCGCAGTCTCCGCTTGCAGGAAAGCTCGCGAATCCATTCCCAAAACCTGTGAAAAGCAGTATTAATTGTGACCCACTGCACTACTATACCGAACCACTTCTTCCTGAAGGAACAAACCACTGCATGCGGCTTTTAAAGGGGCATAATTACGTTTTTTGGGGTCTATTAGAAAAGATTTACATGCTTCAAAGTTACAAAAACATTATTTTCTCATGCTGTACATCTCTAATCACTCTATGGGCATTACAGCTTTAAGCCCCACCCCTTGTGCTCTTATTGGTCAGTTTTCCTGATTGGTCAGCTCGCCCTACACATTCTGCCCTGTCTTGTAGTCTGCAGAAAGATCCTTGCAGGTAGATGGCCAATAAGGATTGTGTTATAAGGTGACCTCACCATGTCACAGAAGTAAGGGCTGGAATTCCAACGATGTGTTTCAGATAGATTAGAGAGGAGTGCTTTCTGTGGTGAGAGTTACTCAATCCGGCATGTTCTTTGGGTCTAAAGACCGTTTACATGCAAAAAAAAAAGCCATATAACACACTAAACACAGTAAAGGAAAGGGAAAAAAATGGAACAACATAAAGCCCCTTTAATGACTAACGGCATTTCCTACGCTTGTCCCTATACCTAAATGTAAAACATTTGAATATCCGAGTTCTCTACGACCTTGTTTACAGCCTGCTTCATGCAGTCCCAGGCGATTCCCAATGGTAACATCTAACATCCTCACTACATTTTACTGAAAATAATACCGGCAACAGAAAAAAAGAACACATTTCAGACCAACAGGTTTAGAAATTCTGAGGATCAGATCAGGCGAGGCTTCAATCCAAACCATCATCTACACGTGTTGATATAATCAGTCAATGGTCCTAGTGTCCAGTCATGGAGTGAGCTAGCCTACCATATGGAATACTACACCCACAAGCAAGCTGAAAATGACCCCAAACCATCCCCCCACCCCAAATAATTATTCCAAGCTATTTTCACCCTGCATACAAATCACACGCAATTACAGTTTTCCTTTGTGATTACAGCAACACATGTTGATGCCTATATCCAAATGGCAGTGCCCCCCCCACCCCCGCAGCTGTGTGTGCCGTGATAATGCGGCCCGACCGACGCTGCAAAACCCAATGCCAGGCGTTCTCCGCAAGGTACTGCAATAAAGGTCAATGCAATTACATTTACATGTTTCTGCTTATAGAATCAACTTAACATTTTGGTCACTTATACAGCTCCATATTTTAGCGGAATGACCCAGAACAAGCACCACGTCCAGGCGTACATATAGATAGGCGCCTCCTTCAGATTAACGCCACACAGAGCATCACCGCCACACAATCGCCTGGAATAAATTACTGCAATAAATTACAAATTCCAAATAACCCGTTTTGAAAAAACAAATATAACCTGTGCATGATAACATTAAGCACTCCACGGAGATCGATAATTGTTGCATTGCATAATGCTTGGGACAGCATTCTCTTAATTGAGTTGGGCTTTTTTAAATGAATTCAAATGACATTTCAGTTTAATTACTGTTTCTCAGATACGTTGGTAGGCCAGCCAGAAATGAACTGGCATTCTTGGGAAGAAGAGAAAAAAATAAAAAAAAAAAAAAAAAAGACATTTGCAGAACCTTTATAAATGTGAAGTCAGTCTGAATTAGAACAAGATGAAAACCAAATCTTAGAATCTGCAAATCAGATCTGGCTTTCCTTGTTTCCAGAAGCCGTTTGCTGCTAGTATACAAGTCAGATTAATCAACTTAACAGTGAAGCAGTATAAAGCACAAAACAATATATTTTACTTTCACAAGTTGGCGATATGTGAGCTGATTTAACCTCATTGCAGATGCATTTCAGTGCATTTAGATTTGCATATGAGAAGATTAGTATAATGTAAAAAATAATAACTACAAAAATTCTATTTCGGGTGTGTCCTTCCCAGCCAACCCTGGTGCCAAAGCCCCTATTTAAGATGAAAGGACCTTGAATAAAACTTTAAGGTAGGGAAGAATGCTGTTTATCATCTCTCCAGAACACTGATGACTCCTTAAATTCTGCGGTATGGCTCTTATTTTCTAAGTCAAGTCAAGTAATTAACGTCATCTATCATGACTTGTGCTTCTGCTGACGGGGCAGGTAAAGCGTTTCCATTATAACGCAATCGCTCTGCACGTTTACTGCCTACTCCCTTCGTTTACTGGTTCAAATCGCCCATACGACCAGAGCAGCAGGAAATGAATAACAAATGCACAGCACACCATGAAATTATCCGAATTAGTCAAAAATAAAGCCTTACGAAAAAATTTGCCCTAATCTTTCAGTCTTAGGAGACATGAATAATCATATGCAGCTAGCAAACAGTAGCTGTCATGTTTAAAAATTCTAAAATTACTCACTCCACTCCCCTAAAGATGTCCTTCAGACATCAAAAGCCGGTGCTTCAGTATTTCAAACACAAGACACCCCCCCACGCCTTCCAATCCCCTCCACCCACATCTTGCCATGGATAAGCCAGCACCTGCTTTTCCAAACACCTCCCCTGGTACCTTCTCCCGCACTACTGGGAATATCACGTGGCACTATTCACCCCCCCCCCCCCCACTCCACGATTCCTGCCGTGTGTGATCTGGAAGCTCTCCTGTATGCTGTTCCACGTATCCACACTCTTCCTGCCACATCATGTAAGTGCCGTCGTACACGGTGGCGTTTCACATGACAACAGAGTCACGCGGATAATTCACGATGCCAATTTTTCACTCCTTGCAAGGGGTTCAGCTAAACTGTGACAAAGCGATTGTAATTTACAATACTTTTCCTCTGAAACATAATAGCTCATTACGATGGGAGCATGCATATTTATTTGAGATTTAAATACAAATACAAATCCGTGACAAAACTCCCCAGTCAATCTATGATGCATCAAAAACCAACCAAAGGGACCAAGTTTGCTAACATTTAACTGGGAACAAAGAAAAGTCTCCCATTTGCATTTTAAATTGATCAGCTCTTTTCAAAAAGATGCTGCAATCAATTACCTATCCAGCTGCATATTTACAAATGTACTCAAAACATTTTGAGAAGTAAGAAAACGTATCTCCCGGGAAAAGTAATTTTGCGTTGCAAAAATGTTAGAGAGTGGGGTATTACTGCACTTTGCAGTTACTCTGAGAGTGACCTCTACACAATGTTAAATAACACTCAAGACGACACCCACACACTTTTTATTTTTAAATCAATTAACAAAAGTGCTCCACTTCGACACAAACTGCAGGTCTCCCAGATGTGCAGAAATAAAGATTTAAAACCAGTTAATGAACCTCGTCCCCCATCTCAGTTTTGTTTGGTCATCAAGCCAAAACAAGTAAAATGAAATATAATACATCAAAGGATGCAAAATGTAAATTATAAAGCGAGATGAAGAAAAATATTTCTATAAAACCACAAACAAAGGCTTCAGGGAGAGTCCAGATAAATATTTTATTTGTATAAATGCTTTAACTTGTCTATTGGTAATCTGATCTGTATGTATCTCATTCCAGAATACCCAAGTACCCAGGGCACAAGCACTCAATAAAAATGTTTTAGAATATTCCTTACATACAGAAAACATAATATACAATTACACATCACTGTAAGCCATCAAAGTCAGTCCTATGTACCATTTTCACCTGTCGTTATTTTAATAGATGTGTTTGTAGTTTGTGACTATCATGTACCAACCAAAATAATTCCAAAATGTGGCATCCAAATACAAATGATTTCTTCTGAGATTTTCACCAAGAAAAAAACTTACAGATGGAATAACGTTTTGCGGGTCACGTTTTCTTGGAGAAACCTTCGCGCATAAGATTCACGGGGTGACATTCAAATGAGTGCCACACTGGAAAGACCAGTCTGCTTGTTTTCATAATTTTAAGAGCATATTAAATATAATGACTGAACTCGCTTTATGACTAAGACTGTGGTTAAACTGCTTAAAGAATGTCACGTTACTGGCGAACGGCAGGCTTTGATCTTGACAGTCACATACGTTGCAACAAGTGCAGCAATAAATGCGAACTTTAGAAAATCTTAACGGTGCATCTACTTTGAATTTGAATTCCTTTAACAAATGAACAGCATGCACTCTATTCCAAGACAGGAAAACAGACAATATTGCTATATATAATTTTCAATTTACCCAATACATATACATGAATCACTCTCACATAACATTTTGTAAACTATTATTCTCAGAAAATTTAATTTACTGATCAATTCATTCTGGCAGCAATAGATGACATCTCAAATATGTGCGTCTGTTTCAGGAGGTTTTAGAGAAACACAAACAGTAAAGAAAGAGGTCTGGCAAGGACAATTACTATGTATTATTTTGGTTAAGCTAATATTTCAGGATTAAACGATTTCAGGCCAAGTCCAACAAAGCACAGCGGAGAGACGTGGTTAAAATGCATATTATGACGGATTGTGTTTTTTTAACAAAACCGACGGCGCTGATCCTAGGGGCCTCGAGCAGCTCGCAACAGCGTTTGAGGCTACGCCTTCCCCGAGACGATGGTGGCTGCCTGGTACAGGCCACACGGAGCAGAACAATAAATCATTCCTCAGCACAAAAATTCAACAATATACAACAGACTCTGAAAATGCCCTGCCATAACAGACCATATAAAATCGGCAAAAATCACCGAAACGATCAAAATATAAATGTTCCTACTGAGGCAGATGCCCTATCAAAGGCTAGTGAAAAGTTGTGAAAGTAACTGTTCTACTAAAATATTACCTTATGTAGGTTAGAGAATTTTAACATTTGAAAATTTTTAATCCCTGCGTAGTTAATTCTGGAGATGCTCACATACCTATCTGGAAACCAAACGTTTTGTATCCTGGTTCTGGATAAAAGGGTGACGGTTCATTCCTTCTAGCCAAGTCGGGACCACAGACCGTTCCGTGTCAGCCTGTGTTGTTTTTTTTCTTTTTACTGAAGGTTCTGGGGCTCAGGTGGCGACTCAGGGCCTCTCTCACTCCGAGGTAGTGGGACGGCCAAGGACGCGGTGTGACGCCCGTGCGAATGAGGGCCGATGTGAAAACGAGGAAGACAGGCAACATCAAAGGGGTGTTTGTGGCAATACTGCTCCCCGCCAGAGTAATATGCCAAAACCTGGAACTTCACCTGTGTCAGCCATGCGTGGAGAAGGCCGACCCCCCCCATCCCCCCAACCAATCTTCTCAGACATACACTGCTTCATGTTCACATCAATCAACACCCCCCCAAGATAGCACCTATAAAAATTCATCCCTAAAACTGGATACCTGAATATTATCCATTATTCCAGGAACATTCCCCTGTGGGGGAAAAGTGTATCTCTGGGCTACAGATTAGAGAAGACTTCTGGTTCTCGGTCTGTGACAGGAATAGCCAGTTCAGTCGTTTTTACCCAGTAGATGGCAGTGGCACCAGCAAATGTGGAATCGGTCAATAAACAATAGAGCAGGGCATTAAACGCCATTAACGGGGTTACTGGTCTGGTGACAGCACTTGGCGACATGGTGGCAGCCTAAGCTGTGACAAGTTATCCGAGGGGCCATGTCTGAAAAACGTCCACGCTCTCGTCATCCATCCCACCAAAGTCTGTTATCTGTGAGGCATGGCGTGACAAATAATGATTTTTAATAAAATGGATGGTGATGAAAGCGTTATTGTTACAGGAGCCAAGCGCCTGCGAGGCATTTCTTCCTAGCCCCCCCCCCCCCCAGGACACAGCAAACTTGGGCATAAATCACTCCGGATCACAGAAGTGTCACCTCAAAGTCAAAATGCCATTAAGTGTTCGCATTATTGCACCTGTGCAATCATCTATAAAAATAGATTTAAAAAATAAACATGGTGACAAGTGGTTTAATTGTGCCACAAATAAACATAAATAATTAGTAATCTATGTGTGTTTTTATTACTCTGCAGTTAATATGCAAGTTGCTTTATAACGCTAATGAACTTTTTGTTAAGTACACAGATTCACCCATCGTGAAATCACCTACTTCAGGACAAACTTATTGTGGTTGCTTTGGGAAAGAAAAAGCCTAAACTCTTATTTTGCTATCACTTTGGCGAGAGCGACAGTGTTCAGTTTCTGGACTGTAAATCTCCTGCTATGCTTGAACAGGCTTCCTTGCTTTGTTCTTTTTGAAAGTCTGTTCCATAACAAACGTGCTTTTGGCAAAGACGCCGCTGGGGTCTATGGAGTACAAACAGAAAGTTTAATGCTGCCCCAATCTCAGCCCTACTTGCTCCCTCCAGTCTGTCCTTGCTTGCCCTTGAGCCACACAACTTCCTAGCTGAAGAACCCAGCTCAGACACACTACTAATCAGCAAGTCACTTGTGGCACAGATATTCTTCCCCCGTTGCGCTAAGGCTTAGGGGCCCTCGAACGAATAGCGCCAGGTATCCCTCCGCGCCACGTTCCTTCCAAACCAACCACAAAGTAGTTCAGCCAGAGTACAGTCAACGGACAAGAATCAGGATGTAACTATGTGAATATGATGGGCTAGTTGGACAACCTTCTGTAACAGCCCAAACTGCGCGGTAGAGAACCACGGGAATGGTCTACAGAAATGCAGATGTGAACGTCTACCATGGCACAGGAAATGAGAAAAGCAGATTTTGTGGCCAGGAAAGGCAGGCACCAAGGGGTCTTACGACGAGCTGTGTTTCTGATCATGCTGCAAGGGTTTAGCAACAATCAAGCCCAGACCTCTGGAACAGGGGCAATCCAGGACTCTGGGAACATAAAATTGATTGCAAATATACACTCACCAAACACGGCTGTGTGACGGCTGGGGTTAAACGGGGACAGCCTCCGTCTTCACCCTGAAATAAAGTGGACAAATTAGATAATAATGACTAAACTACGTTAATAACATGTAAGCAAAAAAGTATATAGGTTAATAAACAACTGCACTCACTGGACAGTTTAATATTTTATTTTAAATCCATAAGGCCTGTAATTCAGCATAACCACAGTGCGGTTGTTGTTCCAAACGTGAAGCATATTGTTCTAAAAATAAAATTTATACTAGTGTTATAACTCTTGGTTATGTGTATGCAAATGTTAAGTCACGGATATTTCATTTCAGTCTAAAATGGAAGCTGGATGAGAAACCGCAGTGTGGCTTAAATGATTCTTGGTACTATCCCCGTAACAAGCCACAGATCCCCGAACTGGAAGAAGGCCGCAAGTGTGAATGGACTGCAACTGTGAAAAGGTCATGAAGGTCGAGTCACATGAAAGCGCGACGACGATACTGCAATGACACTTTGGCGCTGGAGATGCAGATGACACAGTCCAGCCTCAAGTGGCCGGATGGAAATTCCAGTCATAGAGCGATGACACCTTGTCTGGGGATTCCCCCAACATTTCCAGCATCGGTAAAGCTTGAAGAGATTCGCCGAGGAGCCTTCAGATCTCAACAGGCTCACCTGCTGCCGACGAGCTACAACCAGGCCGTTTCGGTTCCAGACCATCACTTGGGATTTTCCGGTACCATCAGCCCAGCCACGGCTCCCCACATCTGACGACGCTGGGGGACGATGGGGGCGGCAGTAAGCCCGTGGCCTACTTCTGTAGCAAATTAATTCACCATGAAAACCGCCATGGTGATCGGCTCACCGCACCCCACCACGGCAAACACCACTGTGGTAAACCTGATTTTTACGTCGCACATCCGCCAGCCGTGGGAGACCGGGTCAACCACGTGACGCAACTGCCCACGTCCACATGGGGAGGTAATCAAAGCTGCATGTCTCGGAAACGACACTTAACGAGCCTCGTCTTTTGATTTATACCATATGCACCCCCTATCACATAAAACCTTTTTTTTCTGTATGCTGTAACGTAGACCTTTGGGAACATTACGTGTATAGCTCTTCATAGATGGTATGACCATAAAAGCCTCAGTTGACTTGACATGAATTAAGAACGTTTGCTTCATACTGGCCCTTTATACATGTATAGAGAAGATACCAAGGAACAAGAACAAAAAGAACGTACGGACACCTACGTAAAACCTCAGAGAGACAAAAAGATCTTGAAATGTTTCCAACATATGGCAGTTACAGAAGGATGTTCGACGAAGCTAAATATATATATAAAATGCGTTCAAGCGTGCAAATGGTGCAATCCACGTCTGCTGGAAACGTTACAGAAGTTCTTCTCAGCCCAAAGTCAGGCAGATATACGGCCCACTGAATACGTTCTTGTACATACCTCTTTGGGAAATGCGCAAGATCTTTAAAATTATCTGTTCAGTACATTTGGACACCTTTGTTCCCTGATAGAAGCCAGTAATAACTCTGTGTTTATGACACCGAACACTGGTGTTGCTGGGTAGTATGGAAAAAAGAGATCTAAAAGTAGATTGAACACCGCAAATTAATATTGTTGTACAAGAAGTATTATTATAATATCATTTTTAACATGCACTACCATGTGACAAAGAAGAACAACCTCAGTAAAAGCAAGCAGAGATACTTAACGAACGAGAACAATTATCACTGCCTTCCTTGCACCGAGATTAATCGCGGATCATATTTCAGCGAGCCCAGTGCTGGTGCTGGGCAGACAATGTAACGTTCTGGTTAAGTTTCAGTGTTAATTACCCCCCGCCTTTCCTGCTGCTCGAGCTCAAAAGAAGCGGCTGCTGAACTGGGAGGCAAACATCTGACTCCCATCGCTAAGTCGGACGGCGACGTCAACACGGCAGGCGCGGCAGCCACCTGACTAACCAGGTCAACTTTCGGCTCCGGAACAATGACACGCGTTTCTCTTTAAAGGCATCACTCCTTGTCAGGGTACATGGGACTGTGCCACAGGCCAGAGATGCAGATTATAATAAAAGCGAACAGGAAGTAGGACAGCTGAGATTATGGCCGCCTGGCACGACCATGCAGCCCTCCCGCTGTGCCGCATGCTCCTCGCTCCCATTGTTGACCATTAACCCGTTAAATCCCACATAAGAGGCCACTGAGCAGAGTGTCACTTACACCCGGGGGGTGTTGTGACTGCCCTTTGTTTGGAACAATGGCTTTAAAAGGGGTTAGCTATCAGTGGCAACCCGCCACCCCCCCCCCATTCACCAACCACCAAGTCATTCCTCTTCCTCGCTTCCTCAGGGGATTCGTGGACTCCCAGCCTCAACGTCACTTATCTTAAACAAACATGCAAACAATACATGCATCAAAGCTACGAGACCAGCAGGCAGTGAAGCCCCAAAGACAGTCTTCTTGATTGGGATTTGGTGATGGGGAGGCAATTCCAGCAGGAATACCGCTGTTGTACCCTTGAACATGATCATATACATTTACCTTCATGTCGTTTAGCAAACGGTTTTGTCTTAAGTGCCATACAAGTGTGAGTATAGGAGTACGTGTGAGTACTACAGTAGCAAGAGCTACTCATCTTCCAAAAAGAAAAATTTCAATGATGAAAAGTGCAACATTCAAGCATAGAGAGAGACATAGAGTGGCATAACATTTCCATAAACCAAGTACAAAACATAATATTTCACATTTAAACTGTTTACTAATAAATCATTGGGGTGTTTTTCCGCCCTCTGGTATCCTATAACGTCAACGAAAGCTATGCTTCAAGTTACGATGCAAGGTCCATCACAGCTCCACAGATCCAATGAGTTTAGCTTCTATGGGTTATGGAGTTCATCTTATTGCAGTCTGCAGATAAACAAGGACCAATATCGCAATTATCAGAGCAACATCTCTGATGATTAATGACCAGAGAGACTGTAATGAAAGTCCTGGGAGGGGTGGCGCTTATGTCATAAAAATAGCTGACAATACGAAAGAATCAGCAAAGCCAATGACAGGCAACTGTCCCGCATGCGGTTACGTAAAGGAACGCACGTCTTTTGCAGTAGGGTAACCTTTCCTGAATCCCGCCTTCTTTGCATAAAGAAAGAAAACAGAGATTAATTAAAAACAGATAAAGGATCCCAACTGCAGCGGTGAGCCGAACTCAGTCGGGATGATACTTCCGCTACTGTGACGTGGCCAGACAGGCAACACACATGCACACAGACGACATTCCCAGCCGAGCAGAGCCTGCGCCACCACAGAGAGGGGGAGGGAGCTCTCTCACGTCTCCTCGGTCAGAGCGACTGCCAAGCAGTATCTATGCTGGGGTCAGTTTCCTTACCTCCTTCAACAGCAGCCATGGAGAATGAGGCAATGGGGTCACCGGGTCCATGGCTACATTCAAAACAGCTCGTTTCCTGCCTGAAAACGGCTATTCACGAACAATCAAAGCTCCCCCCCCCGCTATTATGTAAAATAAAAGTTCTATGTAAGCTTTAATGTAACTTAATCTATGCTAAATTTCCACAAAAATGCCTCTAATAGATATAAGATGGCATAGGATAAAATATGGTTAGTTTGTTTGTTTAAGCATTCCGTTTAACAACAGGAATTAATCATATAATCTTTTATTTTTAATTATTCATTGTGCGTTGTCTGCTTGGGCTGCAGCCCAGACAAACCCTGTCTGTAACCCAGGCAATAATGAAAGAACCGCGACTCTACCGGTTTCAAATCCGTCTGAAGATATTGTTAGGAAACGGTCCTGTGTCCAGCTTTATCGGGTACATGATACGCCATCTCTGTACACCCCAAAGAAACCCCCGCAACCAAACAAAACCTATATTATTAACATGTTTTCTTCTCTGACAGTATCCCTTAATTTTAAGTGATTAAATTATCATCAGTTTTAACGTTTCTGCCTGGTAGATTGCAGTCGTTGACATTTTTACGTAAAGCTATGCTTTAATATAAAGATTTCCCAGCCTGGCTATGCCTGTGATGTTACTCATGTGCAGGTGGGGTGGACCCGGTACAGGGACAGAAAGCGGCAGCACAGGAAGCTTTTTCATACTTCGCAAATCCCTTCAACTGCGGAAGATAGAGAAACGCGGAGTTTAAAAGCGGCCGGTCGCGTCCCGTCAATGCGCGTCTGCCGGCGGCTGTAAGGCTTTCCTGACTGCCTTTACACCAGACGAAGTCGAACTTCCGTGCTCAGTGTAGTTTAATTCCCCCCTTCTCAACACCAGCACGTGTTTAGCACAAACTTCCTTTGAGCCCGATACATAAACAGCAAATTCTTCGTCTGTTACAATCGTTTCAGCTGCAAGTGGTCTTTAATCAAGGCTATTTATGTGTTAAAAATTATGATTATCAGTTGACAGTAAGAGTCAGACGTGACCTACCATATGCTCTATAAAACTAGATCGTTGTAATTTATAGTGTAAGTGCATACGTAGCATTTGTAAAAATGTGGCAACTATTTTTCTATTCAAACTATACAATTAACTCGGTTTTGTTTCGCTCTTTATTTGGCCACGCCAAAGGAATAAAATAAAGCAGTATTTCATCTGCTGCACATTGTTAGCTGTCTATTTAAGGTGTCTGTAAATACGGATTGCGCGTCCGTCGGCGACTGCACGCAAGTTCGCGTACCTATAATAGGGACCGACATAAGTCGAGGAAAGTCAATTTTAAAAGTCGTGGATTTATCATAAATTCTGAGATCTATCAGTCGTAACAGTTGTAATTGAACTCGAAGATCTTTTTAAAAATAAGATAAAGAAAGATGTCTCTTATGTAAGTAGGCTTATTTCTCTACTCCTGATCCGGGTCAAGTACGCCTGGCAGGTCCTGTGTTGGGTAAATCTAAAACAGGTGCATTTTTAAAAAGGAGAGCACTGGAAAGTTTTCGCACGTTACTGATTCCGGTCTTTTCATTCGTTCCTCAGCTTATACGCGACTACACGTGATTTTTTTCTGAGCCACTCTTCCCCCCACCCCGATGGAGAGCCCTCTTTGCTTAATCCTTTTTGGCTCTAGTCCAAAGTTTGAGGATTTCCCTCCCATAACTCCGTGGGGGAGAGGGGAAAAGGAGACGGCTACAAGAATATGCTTACGCCTTAGCCTGAAACAGGTTTCAGCGCCTTTACATACAACTGCTACATTCAGGTCTACCGCCCACTGGAACTAATGTATTTAAAAGCTAGTTGGCAAGTAAAAGACCACGAATTACGGAATGTGACAAATGCTGCTAAATAAGGGTGTGAAAAATGTCAATAAAGGATTAAACGGGACAAAGAAATCCCTTTGCAATAAATGTAATTAATTATGTGGAGATGCCTTCAATATTCTCTACTTCAAATAAAGCAAAAAAAAAAAATGTCTTCGATTTTAATTCCCGAAAATGCATTAAACGTATATAATGAAAATGTATTTTTAACAGTGAGGTAAAAAGAAGAGCCTTATTTTACTGACAAAGGTTAAGAAGTTTCCTTCTTAACTAGGTTTCTTTTGCATTAGAGATCCTAAAATCTGCATATCACTATCAATTACAGACTGCATATTTAAAACAGGGACTATATGATTGAGAGAAATTAAACTGGAATATCTGATCTGCGTTCTGCCCCTTCTACGTGCACACAACAAACAGGGAACGGCACCAAAAATCAACGCTTAGGAGAAGACTAATAATTACAATCCAAAATACACATGGTACTTCACGGAGCCTCCCTCTGCAAGGCATTTGCACTATATATGTAACGAATATTAAAGGAATTAATTGACGAATGAACAAACAGACAGACAACAAAATAAATAAGATTATTTAAAAAGTCAACTCTGATGTGGAGCATGAGATTCTCAAGTGCTGTGGATCACTACACTAGAAACTGAATCAGACACTGGACAGAAATCCCTCACTATATATAAAACTATCATTAAGCACATCACAAGTACGCGACCACTACTACGGTATAGAAACACAATACGCGTTTATGAGCGCTTGTTTACACACACAGACACGTCCGTAATATGACCTCATTATATATTGTTTTTGTGCTTTGTTCTTATATACTGGCCACGAGATTTACAGATCCAGCTATTTCTATTTACGAGAGAAATTCTTAACACATTGTATTACCACCTTTTTTTTTTGTCCTGGATATCCACTGGCTGTGAATATTAAGCTTTGCATTTGCAGCCCCCCCCCCCCCCCCAGCATTATTTTAGCTTTAATGTTTTTATTTGTATTAATCGAGCCTTGGCCTTTCAGCAGGTGTACTCAGCCAAAGCCTTTCCCACGATCCCAGTGCAAATATGCTGCTCCTTCCTCTGGCCTATAAGCCGGCCATCTGTGAGCTTATTGTGAGTCTGGGAGGGACCCTTTCAGCCTCAGAGACAAACTCAACATTCCAAAACAACTAAAAAAAAAAACCCTTTACTAAAACAGAACGCCCACCTCGACGATAACAAACACTGCCTTTCAGTATTTCAAAACGCATCTCTTTTTTTTCCAGGATGGCAACATACACGTGTCGAAATGACAGGGCTGATAGCGGTTATGATGATTCAGGATTTTCAGATATTAAAAACAAGCTGTATATAAAAGGCAAGATCATATACCTCATAATACAATAATTCCTTCTAATTACCTTATTGAGACTAGACTACAAAACAGGTTCAGATTTCTTTTAATATGGATAAAATGAGATTTATTTTGTCACACTTTTAAGCGATCCTCTGGTGAGAATGGTATTTTACTTTCTAGCCTGATAATAGTATAAAAGAAAACTAACCCATATATAATGTTTTATCAGAATAAAGAAATTAAAAACAGTAGGAAAGTAAAGTAATGTAAGACTAAAATTCAGGGGAAAAAGTAGCAAGACATTACGTGGTTGTATGAGAAAATGTTCCCTTTACCATACCAGAGGTGAGAAAAGAGCTCATTTTTGAGATCAAAAAAGCAAAGCATTAAATCTTTTCAAAGATTTCCTGTCCATTTTAATGCCTTGTTAGAAATTTATGCTTTTAGTGGAAGAATAATAAAAGAAAAAGAAAACATAGACAGAAAGATGTTCTGGGTGCTGCAAATGCATTACTCTCCTGCTCTGTTGGAGTTACAATAAGATTACAGAGCTGGAAGCGAAGCAGAATCCTAATTGAAAAGACAATCTAACTGAGGCAAATTTTAACAATAGGGTCTTTGGCCCCATCACATAAACCTTGACCCTTGTCCTGCCAGAATACAACCTTTTAGAGAGCACGTTTCTTTTGGGGGAGGGGGGGGGGGCGCGACGGACATCTACAAAAAAATAAAATAAGCACAATGATCACACAGCAAAAAAAAAAAAAAAAAACTTATTCTGAAATAACAGACCTAGGCTTCACAAGCATCATGTGACGCCAAGCCTTCCCCTCTCTCCCCGCCTTTCTCTTCTCCCTCCCGCAAACAGGCATCTGCTAACGTTTCGTTTCACTCTGAAAGGACCGGTCCGCCAATGTGGATATCGTCTCGGGCTGCCTCCGCTCAAGATGCATGACACTGCTCGGACCAGAGCCTGAGAACGGATCCTCCTGAATAGCAAGGTCTTCATGCTCGGCCTGTAACCATAGAAGCAGATGCCTGCTCTCGCTGGCCTCCTTACCTCCCAGCAGTCATAGGCTGCTCCCCATTGTGACGAGGGTACGCCTCGATCTGTCTTCGTCGTGACCGAACTTGCCTCGCCTTCAAAGGGAGTGATCCGGCAGGTCACTGGTCTAGACTCGTTTGCATGGTCCGGGGAGCAGGCTTAAGGTAACCCTTGCTCCCTGAGCGCCCTGCCACCAGCCGCGAAACTGCAGACTGCGGGGGACACCGGAGATCTGTATTTGAAAAGAAGCCCGTCCGATTTTACCATTGTGCCTTTTCACTCATCGATCGAATGAATATCGAACCTTCTGTCGGTGCATGTGTGAACCAGATAGCTTAGCAAGCATTTTTCTGTTCAAACCTGTGTTGTGAGCCAAATGTCTCTCTCTCTCTTTCCCTCTCTCCCTCTCGCACGTCTACTTTTTTTTTTTTTTTTTGTCTTTTGGCATTTTTCATCATCTTCTCAATTGATAACTTTGTCTAACTTTAATTTGAGCTTGGGAGCACAGGTGCACTATGCATTTTAAACCTGGCCATTTATCATTAATTTCTGCTTGAAATATGGAATCTTGCAATTTTTGATTTACAGAGGATATGCTTGATTTCCGATGGAAGTGATTTCAAGGATATTGTTTAATTGTCAGTATAATCTTAAACAAATGAAATATGGAATTACAGAAATAAAAAAACCTAAAAAGTACAATAAATTTTAGTTTAGTATTTCAATGGATTAAATTATAAATTTTCATGTAAAAATTTAAATTAATTTTTTTCAGACTGATGAATCAGACGTATATAAGTTTTCATTTCTTTTGTTTCATTTTAATTTGTAATTTATATTCACTTTTCACAACTTCACATTTTTGTTTTTAGGAATTTGTACTTTTCCCCTAAAGGTGAGTCTTTTGTAAATTGTAAATAATTCAATTGCATGCAAGTTTTCTGGGGAAAAAAAAGAGAGTATAATACATATATTGTTATGCAAATATATTTTAGAATAATTTTTAAAAGCATTTTGCTATTTTCAAGAAAAAAATAAAATGTTCACATATGTCAATAAAACATATTAGTGACAAAGCATGCAGACAATTTTAAAAGCTATGCTGCTTCCTATATTAGTGTCTTAATTTTCATATATTATTACTGTAGCATAAATAAATACTGATGTGAGCATTTCAGCAGTGCTGTAATTAACAGTAGACATATCTATTGGCAAGGAGTACGATGACTGCAAAATATTAAAATGTTTAACGTTAGATGTTGACACCTGTCTGAGACAGAAAATATTATTGAGTTAATTAAAAAGTTGTGTTTCAAGTATTATATGGCTTTAAATTTTATAATTACATAATTTTAAATACAGATTGTTGAAAAAGTCATTAATAAGGTCATAACTTTGAACAGAACCAAAATCTCCAGTTATTAAACTGTAAAACAAATGTAAAATAATTACCAGTTAGCTAACAATTTACAAAATCTACTGATTTTTTTAAATATGAACACTATATAATAAAGTAAATGAAGAAGACTTTTAAATGAATGAAAATAAAGTAAACCTGACTGCATATTCATATATTCCTAACTGCAATCCTTACATCTGGGTTTTTATGCTTGCTATGAAATACCTGATTTTTTTCATCTTGGAGGGAAATTAAAACTACCAGAGGGTTAACATACCCCACTCAAGCCCCGTTGCTATGGTTCTGTCCAAAAGGAGGGAGGGAGGACAAAACAAGAAGGAAAAAAGAAAAAAAAAAAATCAAACAAATTCAAAGGCAACGGACGAAAAGAACCAGTGGAGTGAAAAGACCAAGTTGTTGTTCACACGATCAAGAGAAACATTGTACTGCTCAGATACGCGACACGACAGAACTGCTCACCAGTGAACTTCCAGGAATCTTATGTTTTAGTTAAAACTTAAAAAAAAAAAAAAAAAACTTAGAGCTTTATCAAAAAACCCCACAAAATACGATGCGTGAATAACTATACACTTTGCTTTTACAAATCACTACTCACAGCTAAACAAAAAAGCAAACTTCAAACATTTACAAAGACAAAAAAATGAGGAAAATGGTTTTTCAAAAAGCAAATGACAATAAAAAATAGTGACAACTACTGCCTTGTTTTATATATTTGTTGTTAGCAAGTATTTCAAAGTCAATGGTCACATGAAGCTTAATGAATTCCCTTTGTCTCTTGAGTAATACCTAATGTCCAGTGCAAGCTGATATTTTATACCCTATAGCAAAAATTATGCAAACACTTTTTACTTCATTTCTTATTAAGTATGGTGCATATTATTAGACCTATGATCAAATGTGTGTGTTACCGGAGCACTTTAAAATGGATACATCATGTGAAACAAACACACACACACACACACACACACACACACACACACACACACACACACACACACACACACACACACACACA
>JAODLC010000040.1:11394850-11412541 GCA_026781145.1 Hippopotamyrus pictus | reverse complement strand
ATGAGAAACACACACACACACACACACACACACACACACACACACACACACACACACACACACACACACACAGAATTAAAACAGTAAGCACACACAATATGACAATATTTAATCCTAAAATGCACATTTATTTTCAATAAATATTACTTGTAGTTTAAAAAACAAATTTCACTGCTTTTAGTTCTTATTAAAACATCATGCTTTATCTACAGCTATCATTTTAAATGTAACATTTTGTTTTAAATTGTAAAGATTCTAAATGGAATTCCAAATCTATAAATGACTAAATATATATTTATTTTAAACATAATATTGAAAAATAAACAATGTAAGACTTTCAAGTTAATTATTAGAACATTTATCCAGAACAGCAATTAATATTAATCTGAAATATCTGTGGTTTAGAAGATTTTGTTCAAATAATACAGACTGGTTGATCCTTAGGGAAATAAGCAATACTAGCCAGTTTATGTTACATGTAAGGAGAAATTATTTAAGTAAATGTTCTTAAATCAGAGCAAAACCCAATGATGCTGAATTACTGAATTAATTCTTAAAATGAAAAACACTTTTAACATAGTTCTTTGAAAAATATATCGGGATACAGAAAGTGAAATAAAAACTACAAATAAAATTTTAGTACATTACAAATAAAATAAATGTTTGCCTATATATTATTAATTGAAAATATTATATACACTATTAAGCTTTAAAACAAATTTAATATTTCTTCTTTTGACAGCCATTGGACAGACTACACCAGGAGGTGCAGATTAGTTTAAACGGGCAAGCAGTTTATGTAATTTCATCATGAAATGAATGCCATTGTAAAGAAAGGTACGCTGTGAAGAAATTTTTCGCACATTATTTCTGATTCCGAAATCCCCTTTCGGCTTGTGAAGCGAACCGTGGAGGCAGAAAGTGTGACGGGCTACGGGTTCGGACTACATCATGAATATGAGAAGGGGGGCCTTTCTGATTGGAGAAGACAGGCCCGGCATGAAGTCAAAGTCGCCACATGCCAAGTGCCACCCGGGCAGGAACAAAAGCTGAAAATGGAGTCAGGGTCCATGCAAGCTCAATGTCTAAGCCTGCCCTGTGAATTGTTCCTCCCTACACCGGTGAAAGTCTCCAGCGCTGGCCTTGGCTTAAGCAAGCGGTCCGCAGTACAGCCGCCATGTGTGGCAGCCGTGAGGAGCGTCTAGCGTCTACGCGGATTCTGTGAGCCGGCAATGCCAAAGTATTTATGGCTAGCGTGTATTTATTTAAAACGAAAAAAATGAAACAATGGGGAATGTTTCTATTGTGTTGGAGACGGATGCCCGGGTGGCTTCGAAAAGGTGACATGAATTGGCGAGAGTGTTTTTGAATTTTGTTGGGGATATAAAAATGACTCTAATACAACAACTGAAATAATACATTCACACAATAGGCTTCATTTACATGTACAAACTACTTCAAATGCCAATTTACATTGATTAAAAAGTCAACCATAAAATGCATTATAAAGCACAAAATAATTATATACAAAACATACCAATAAAATACATCTATTTAAATTTTTTTTATCTCTGAACCTTCACACCTTTAGAGAATCACACATGAAATACATAAGTATTAACTTAAAATATTAAATTGTTAGTAAATGCAAGCCAGTTTTTAGGACTGTTTTGGAAGTTAAACAGATTTATTGCAATTGCATTTATTTTGTACTGTAAAGTTTTTGTGGTTAGGAACGAAAACAAGAATTAAATGGCAGCTTCTGAAAAATGAACAATATAATTTTAAGGAGCATATAAAAAGCAGTAATAATATTAGAATGGGATAATCAGATTTTGATAATTCCTTTGGGACCAGAAAAAAGATGCCTATCATGCAGATTGTTAAAAAATTTAATTGAGAACAATGCATTCATTCAATTGTGCGTCACCAGCTAACAGCAAGTACATGAAGTTACCCTTAGAGCTAATGGCAAGCTATTCATCCTCCCAAAACACCAAAAATACTAATATAAATCCTTCTAAAAAGTGTGCTATCACAAACTCAATGGTGAGGAAGTCATTCTTGAAAAATGTATCAAAATTGCTAAACTGTTTAATGGTATCATAATTTTAAGCTTCACACATTCTCCTGATATCGGCTTTTCAGTCCAGACAAAGTATGTTGATTCATTAACACCCTTAATTTTAATTCTTATTAATACCAACAAAAGTAGCTGTCCACTCTCCGATCTCTGCTAATATCAATATGAGCACCACGGAGAATATCAATTTGATAACAAGAATAGCAATTTGGTTGAATGTTGCTGCATTTTACTTAGAATCATAGCAGCCCGATATCCTGAAATAAGTTTGGGGGGGGGGGGGATTTAATCATTCACCGGAGAGCCCTGGAATCCATACAGAGACCATCCATCACATTTGTGTCTTAATTGAATGACACCGGAATGCAATCGATAAAACGTAACAAGAGGCAGCTGGGCTTTTCCTGCTCTTGCTCCAGACCGGTCCGTGACTGGCAAGCTAATCAAGTGACCCGAGGGGAGTCTGGCCCAGTCCACAGGAGACAAAAAAAAACAAAACAAAACCCAAGAACCAGCACCAGCACCAGAGATGCTGGCTGGTACGGGGAAGTAAGGATTAACAAGGAATTTCTCCAATTTAAAACTGTCCCGCTGCCCCTTTACACCCTGAAATCCTTTCTCATATTTATCTGTTTGTTTGCTTGTGTATTTTATTTATTTTTTTTTTATTCCTGGACATTTTCGCCTCTTTGGCTGGCTGACAGGCATCTGATGTGACCCTCCATGCTGAAATGTACCAGTTATACAATGAAGCCCCCAGCCCAGCTGCGCTTTCCTTATGAGCTGGGGGGGGGGACTGAAATCGCTCGATGCATTATTTATAACTTCATCAGTAGCGCAAAAGTGACGGCTGACACAGAGCCGAGATGCTGGCTCCCCCCTCTAATGCGCCCTGGCCATCGCCAGCCCCTCTGTCCCACAGACCCGCCAGCCACCAATGTCGCTACCATCGCCGGCGTCACCCAACCCCTCCCCCTCCCCAGTCAGCAGCCTCTTCCCAGACGCGCGCGCACACACACACATACACACACACACACACACACACACACACCCCCAGAGTACGAGTCGTCTCAGTGCACCCGCCTCTTCTCCTTGTCCGACGCTCGCTCGCATAAACCCCCAACTGCTTACGCTTCTACTTCCAGTTGACTTCGTTCTTCCGAAAATAACCGGCTGGAGAAATGGCTGCCGTCCGGAGCATGAGAGCGTATAGCGGGCGGACAATATGTCCGTCTCCCGAAACATGCCCTGGTGTCCATCTGTCAGTGCTCCTTAAGCGATGATGTGATAAAAAGCCTCTTTAGTCATAATAAACTGTGGCTACATCATACTGCAACACTTCGTGTAACATGGATGCTGGATAACCTCCAATTTACTGGCTACTTTATTGATACAATTTTCAAAACAAATCTAAACTTAATCGTCTTAATAGTAAGGTCCACATCTCCTGTTCCAACAGAAAACCTTTGGTTTACTACAAAAGAGAAAACATTACTGGACATCTTAAAACGCCACACATTTGGGGTAAATGATTCGCTGCTTGATAACTGATACAAAAGTTGCCCATTTAACAGATGTGTGTAAAAGCGTAAATTTAGTATTGCCCTAGTATAAACATTGTGTCATTTTTCAGTGACATCAAAGAAAACCATTATTACCAGCAAGATGGAACAAATTAGAAGTACAAATATACGTAGATTGTACAACTTTTCACACCACTGGATGACCTAATAATTACCCAATTTGATAATCCCTTAAAAGATGTGATCTTTCATACTGCAGTCTGTTTTATTTTACATAAGTCATTAAACATGTATAATGGTTTTTAGCTAAAACTTGAAATTCATATAAGTTCCACTATAATCTTAGGGGGGAAAAAGCTACATTTATTGCATCATTTAACAAATACAAAGTGGCACTCGCGAAGACGACGGAATTTCCTCGTGAGCGAAAGGGACCTTGCGCAAACATCCGTCCTTTTGGCAGGTTGACGACACGGAAGGACCCCAACGACCCCGGCGAGTACCTGCAAATGACGCCTGATCAAAAATACCTACAAGCCCACTGCCTGGCAAAGTGCTGCTCTTGACAAAGTTGTTTTTGTGACTTGCGACAAAAGGATGTTCCCCTTTATCTCAACACACAATGGTCCATTAAAGCATTTAATTATCTGAAAACGAGTAAATACCCTCACATTTACATGACAAGACACTTCCTGGTTGTGGAGTGTGTTCCTCACAAGTCCTTTAACAAAAGGTAGTAATCAAGAAAGGAAAGTCGTCTTACCAGCATGACACTCAGATTCACAAATTATACTGTATCAACAAGCCTCCCATCTGTTTTTCCAATTAATGTGGCTTTAAATGAGCTGATGCAGGTGCAGAACAACACCTACCATTCAAAAAAGGTCATGTAAACACTATTCATTACAAAAATAACCTCAGTATTTAAAGACACAATGAGCGCAGACCTCTGTAAAATTACTGTGATGACAATATTCTGTTTTGTGCAAAGTTGAGTTTAACCAAAACATGTCAATTAAAAATACACTTTAAAAAGCAGGTTTTTATATAGAAATGTTGTTTGCATTTGGATATAATTAAAGAAACAAAATCCCACCCCTGGGAAATTTTTCAATAAATGTAAAACAGACCAACAAAATCTTATAATTTCCTGTTCTGGTCCTATACAAAATGAAAAACAAATGTGCTTAAACAACATAAATGTGTGCATTTTCAATAAAATATCAATTCAAGATAAGTAAATGAATGATTTTAAAATGAATTAAAATATTAAGCTTGAGGAGTTTTGGTTAAATCATAAAATACAGGTTCTTTTCTTGGGAGAAAAATCCTACCTACTATCTGTGACCTTAACAAAATCCTTATTTTTTTCCCTGCTAAAATAGGCATTATCCTATTAAAAAGCTGTATTAAGGACTTTGCCAAATGGCAACTTTTATACAATCCATCTGCTCTCAATATTGCGATATTTTTCCATGATGCTCGGAAGGCAGAATTACCACTCCTCTGATGAAATACAAATTATGTGCATTTGCACACGTTTCTTGGTAATTTGTAGATATGACATTTTTCTTTGGATAATTTTTTCAAAACGTGACTTTGTTTATATTGCCACTTGCAATGAAAAACCAGAAATTATCCAGAAAATGAACATAAAACCTCAAAAGGAAACAGCATTCCACACCCTAAAATCTCAGTAATAAAAGTTATTTCCTAATGACAGAATATTTTAAATTTATCATTTTGCCAATAGTAACATATTCACTTAAACAGCAGTTAAAATTCCAGATAAGATGTTGTTCAAATATATCTTAGCCTAACATTTTTCAGCTTATGATACTAAACTCACATTAACCAGTAATTTGTCTTTTATAATGTACATTTCAAATGAAATAATTCTATAAAATCAGAGGTCTCAAAACAATCTTCTGTACATTCAGTTGAAGGTTCCTTCAGAAATACAAAAAATGCTTGTATAGGACATCAAAACGGCATCAATAACACACTTAGCAATTAAATATGTCGAATAATTACAATCAGTTTCACAGATTTACTTTGCTTTGTTCAGATATTACCACAGATGTTAGTTTTATTTAGTAATATAATTTGCTCTTAATTAACTGCCCGTACTACATCCGTTGTATTGTCTATTGTGCAAAGCACTCCCGATAATTGAAATCAAAACATATGGAATTTCAGGCAGTGGTTTTCAAGAACGCAATTACCACGTAACTGTGACAGTGCAAAACATGTAGCAGGCCAATTAAAACGCATTTTCACCAACGAACAAACAATGCAATACTGAGAAAATGCCAATGAATCTTGCGGCAACGCTCAATGTTTATGCTTATAAGCGTTAAAAAAATGACAATAAATTGTTAGAAAGAGAGAGAGAGAAAGAGAGAGAGAGTGAGAAAGAGAGAGAGAGACGTCGGTGAGTGTAGAGAACTAGCAAATATGGAATTCAAAAGATAAAGGTCAATTGGGGAGGTTCGGTCGACACCAGGTGCATCGTGGAGCAGGACAAAGAGGAGGGAAAGGCAGAAGGAGGGAGGGGAAGAAGAACTTTAAGGAAGAGGAGGGTAAGCGGTAAGAGGAGGTCGGCCGCGGGCCGGAGCGGAGCGGGGCACGGGGTGGCGCGGTCTGCGGGCGCAGGCCAGACGGCCTTTGTGTGCGATGCAGGAATGTGTTGGCCTCTCGCACCGGCCTTTGTGTCGCCGAGCCAGGAGCCACACGACGCTCACGCCACACGGGGTCAGGGCAAACACAGGCCGCCATTCATGGACAGATCAAGTTTATGTGAGAATCTGCTCCTCCTTTGCCCCCCATTTCCATATGAATTGTTAATAAAATCACGGCCCGAGAGAGAGAGCGATCCCATCAGTGGCTAAGTCATGCAGGGAGAGTCTGGTTTAAAAAATTGCTTTATCTTATTTGTTTTTAGATGAATATATGCAGACAAACTCACCGCCCCCCCCCCAGCCATGTGCACATCCTGAACTCAGGACGTGAGTAACCTTCCCTTACACCTACACCTCTCCATTGAATATTATTTATGCTGCCCCCACCACACTGCGTATATATACCTATTCACAAAATGCATATCCACACACACAGTTACATCATACGCAGTATATTCCACCCGGTCTGTTCACAGATATCATCATAACAGATTCATGACAGATTCAAATTTATTGCCATTGTGCTTAGAGCTGGTACAGAGCCAATGAAATGCAGTTAGCATCTAACCAAATACAATAAACTATAAATTAGAAATATAAGTTACGGTTGTGTGCAAAATTATACACGTGGTCGTACCGGAATATAAGGCGCAGGCAGGAAGTACAGAGAGAATGACTGCAGTAAGAGGTAAGATGTAAGAGGTAATACCTAAGGTAATTAGGTAAGATGAATAAGCAGCAGTGACACAGAAGCGTACAGTGTGCACTGGCACAGTTAGGGTCCCTCCTGATGGAGCTGCACGGTCCAGCAAAGGAGCTTTGAGAAAACTGTTGGAAAACAATGTCTGGGAAAAAAAAAAAAACGAGCGTTTCTCTGGACTGGGGTCAGGGGGATGTGCGCTTCCATTTCCAAGCTACATTTCCTGTCTACTATGCCCCCCCCCCCCCAAAATACTGCTGAAGGAAATGCGCGGATGAGGACAAACGGGAGGAGAAAAGCCAGCGGCAGGCGAGATGGGAAGATGAGGGCCGAGCTGATTGGCAGATCGCCTCCCACGGACAGGCAGCCTGGACGGGAGACCCCAGCCTGAGTACAGCATCCGTCTTCTGACCCCCCCCGAAGACCGGTGTACTTCCTAACTGCACTACCTTTGAGGTGGACTTGGAGGTGAGGTGAAATATTTGGGGAGGGGCAAGGGGGTGTGAAAATGGAAATGGAAATGTGAGGAGGGGAGGCAAAGGCGGAGTCGGCTGCCCTCCAGACCAGCCCATGCAGTCCGACACAAAAGGACCTGGTACGGGATGGGACACAGACGCACCGGGTACGGGACGGGACACAGACGCACCCGGTACGGGACGGGACACAGACGCACCGGGGATGGGACGGGACACAGATGCACCCGGTACGGGACGGGACACAGACGCACCCGGTACAGGACGGGACACAAATGGTTTCGCTGTTTAAATGTGATGGTGCTACCAAGATGTAAGGGTAATCATTTAAGAGGAAGGCCAAGTATGTTGCCTTGTTCAAGCAAAAAAGAAAAATATGCATTTATATAAGATTATTACTACATACACACATACATATAGGAAAAAGGATAATATATATAACATATATAAAAGGAAATATATACTGATGTAATTTTATGTATATATTTTATATATGTATATATATTTAGATATAATATTTGTCATAACATATGGCAAAAAGGATCAATAACTAAAAAGATTAAAACTTAATACAAGGTCACTATGCCACATTTTTAAACAAATAAAAATATGTGGTATTATTTCTATAAATTATGATATTGTCATTCTGAAACATTTTTAATGATTTAAGGAGACTTAATTCTTCTCCTTAGGTGAATCTCAAGCCCTGGATGAATGCCCTTTTACGGACCATGTAGTCTTGTACACGGCGATCTGACATCACCTTCTGCAGATGGCACTGCACGCGACCCAGCGATCGAAACCTTTTGCTCTCCAATTATTTCCAAGCACTGCAACTGTGAGCAAAACTGCGAGCATAGAAAAGCAAACGGAAGCCCTGCCCCCATCATAATCACCTATAGAGAGAATCAGCATTTGAGCTAAATTGATACACAGAGAGCATTATGGGCCATCACAGGCAAAGGAAAGCAGACTCTGAAAACGACCTGCTTTAGCTCCTTGCTTGCGTCTGTGCTTAGCCATGGACCCACGCTAAGATAATTTTCTGAGAAAGAGAGTCCCTTTCTTTCACTTGGCAGACATCGAGCCACTAGATGGTTCTCATTTGGAGAGCACAGGACCTACAATCCTTCCCAGTATCACCACCTTACCCAGTCCAGCTGTGCGCTAACTAACAGCACAAAACACACAGCTGAAATTCATTAATTATCCATGTGAAATGGTAATGCAATATGTCCTCCCCTGACCCTGCTCGAAACCGTCCCCCCACCCTGATTCCTGATCCCTCCCCACAGCCAAACGTTAACAGGACGGGAGTGCCGAATGTCTTGATGTTTCAAATAAAAGCCACATATTTTTTTTAAATAAAAATTAAACATTAAAGCAATTATATATGTCAATGATGACTATGCCTGCAAGAAACTTCTGTCTGTAATTCATTATATATAAGGATGTGGACTAAGGTAAAAACCAGTTAAAATTTCTCTTCAAATAATAATACTCATATTTAAGTTAAATATATCCCTGTTTCCTAGAAAACAAAATGTCGGATTTATCTAAACTGGATTCTCAAAAATTAAATCGAGACTGTACCTTGTGCACTTCCAAAAAAAACCGGAATTCAAAATATAAACTGTGTCTATTAACGAGACACTAATTCTTCCTATTTTCTAGCCACAGCTTCCATAAATAAACTGAAGAAGTCGGGGGGAGAATGCAGACAGGCAGATAAATACAGTATAAGATGGTGATGTAAGCGTGCGGTTATTCAGATCACCCGTTCGGGGAATAGAGCTCCCATTCAAGCGGGGCTCGGCGCGGGACGGGCTCGAGGTGTGTGTGACGACGAGGGCGCCTATCGTTCGTGAGCGCGGCTGTCACTCGCGGCAGGTCCTGTCAGGCGTCGCGATCTGACGCTCTTAACTCCGCCGACCTCGTTCTTTTTTTTTTCTTTTTTTCCTCCCCAAACTGGTCTCATGACGGGGAGGCTCTCTCTTTGTTGTTGTGCTTTAAATAGAACACAGATATAGCTATGCGGACATAAACATGTGATCTTTCCCACACAAATGCAAAAATGTGTAATTCATACATGTGGACGGATCACCAAAGGCACATATACATGCTATACGGAAACAAACCCTTATAATCGCAATTAAACATTTTAAATCTCGTGATTATCACATTTCATTCTGTAATTATTCTTTGGTATTTACCACATTTATGTCAGAAACAATAGAGAGAATGTTAAAGGTATCTTTAAATGCAAAACAGAATTATTTTGCTTGATTGAGGGGTGCCCGATTTTATCATTTCATTATCGTGCCTTAAATTTATTTGGTGGGGGGGAAAAAATCCTTCGGCATCCAGTGGCAAATTTAATAGGTCCCCTTGGTCACAGGACCAGACTGGTCAATACAAACCCAGACAAGCAATTACTTCACACCCCACTATCTTCAGCCGCTACAGACGAGACACACACAATGCTAGAAAGCCCTGGCGATATTAGATTTCCACTTGCCCTGCTCCGCCTTCCCTCCCTCACAAGACCCCATCGACCCCGCACATGCTCCAGTGCCACCCCCTCCCACTCCCTTTTGTCTTGACGGACAGACGACCTGGATCCCATGCTACATTAAGACCACCGTTTATGTTTTAACTAGCCCTGGGGCTAATGTCTGATTTTTTTTTTTTATTATTATTTTTTTTTTTACATTTTTCGTTTTCATGTACAAACATCTCAAATGAACTACGTTGCTTGTTTTGCAGAATGGCCACACCCGTTAGCCCTTTAAAGCAGCATAGCCTGACAGGCACAAGAAGGACTCACTGAAATATTATAAAACCATCTCACACACACACACACACACACATACAGACACACAATCAAATGTGCTAATTAACCAAACAGAGGCAACTGTTTAGCTAAACCGAAGAAATTCATTTTCATTAACTGCAATATCCATGTCGAACATCCATTTACCATTTCAGTAAATGGTTTAATGCAGGTACCTTAAATTCCAACACCTGCAATAAGCAGCACTCCAGCGCACAGCCAGAGGCAAAATGAGTTTTTGCATGCCTTTCAACTAATGTCATTTCAAGGGGTGCAAGTTAAATATTCCACCACCTTACGATTTTGAAACCTTTACATTATACAACAATTTACACTGTACACTTCATTATCTGTGTTTAGAGAAAAAAAAAACACAAACAGTAAATTTTTATATATGCAAAACAAATTACAAAATTACATGGGTAAATAATACTGTATGCATTTATACGTACATAAACAATAAATTGGTCAAATTATCCTTGCCAGATTTTATTTCTGTTCATATTTATATAATTCTTATTTTGTATGTCGACAACATAGCAAAAAAAATTAAGAAAATCAAGATATGGTTTTTAAATATAAAGCTTTAAATAAATGGTAGAATTAATTATTTTATGGGAACAAAAGGAAACACTGAATATATAAATCATTTGATAAGAAAAATGGCAATAAAATGCTTTCTAAGGTTCCAGAATTAAGGAAAGAAACGCTGTGTGAAATATGAACAGGAGATAGGCTAGTTACATAACATTAAAAAATGCATTACAGTAAAAGTATATTTATGCCTATCTGATAAATTAACCAATATATGAGTAAATATATTAAAAGTATGCATAGCTACTTATCAGTAAAAAAATGAAACTATGTTATACTTAAAATAGAAAACAAAATTCAATGATTAAAAAATGAAAAGAAAAATAATGTATGGCAGGTAGCTGCTGCCAAATCTAAAAAAGTGATAAAATCTAAGTACATAATTCAGTAATTAAATATGCAGTGGAATATTTTTTTAAAAAAAGACCATCTAAATGGAAAATAAAACACAGTCTCAGAAGAAAAGTCTACAGGGCACACCAGTATGGAACTGGCCACTGGATCCCAGTGAACATGATTCACTGCATGACCGAGCAGAAACATGACTGCCTCCCTCGTTTTGTGTGGGCTAGAGGCATCCCCCAATTAAGCTCATTCGACATGCATAATAGGAAGACTTAACCCCACTGTGAACTGTTGGGGACAGGCATTGTCTCACGCTAAATATTTGCCTAGGAGACCACTATGACTCATCAGAACCTCCCCACCTTTGTACATAAGTGCAAAGTGAGAAGAAAAAAAAAATACACACACACAACCCGTTTCAAGAAAAAAGGGGAGAGAAAACAAGAGGGAATGCAGACACTTAATAGAGATCGCTTCCGAACGCACCAGCCCCCTGCACAGCCCTTGAAAGGACAATGCCAAGGTGGTTAAAAGGCCCCTATTGCTTTTAAGTGGTCCAGAACAAATGTGCTGTAGCCAGGACAAGAAGACGACCCCCAGGCGGGCATCTGCTAACAAGGAGGAAATCATCTTTACTGATTAGTGACTTAGACGGAATAAACCTGTGTGTATATATATATATATATATATTTAACAACTGAAAATTGTATCGCAGAAGGCAGACTTCTTCCCCACTTTTTGCCCAGTGGCCTCTATTTGTTTGCTTCTGCAAATATCCTCGGGGAAACTTCTTTACTCAGAAAGTTTGACAATTTATGCTGTTCCACGTAGCCGAGTGAAAACAATCCAACTGCATGACTTAAGCTCGAAAACTGCAGCGCGCAACCCCCCCCCCCCCCCGCCACAAACAGTATTCCTAAGTCAATTTTGATTCTTTCTGGAGTGATTAATAATAGCACTGAACTTCAACTAACAAATATCCAAACCCCAACTGTCAGAATATTATACCATAGAAAAACAAACAAACATGCCGTCACCTTAACCAATAGCATTAAAAAACTTAAATAAATGTAGACATTAGGTGTCTTGTACTGGAGCAAGACTATATTTAGATCTATTAATGGTAACTGGCATTTGCATTAAAAATGAACAAAAATGGACCTCAAGTCAACCACTGACTGGGACTGTGTCAAATTTCATTCTATAGAAGGGAAATGTCAATTAGAGGTCTTCTAAAGAGTAGTACTCTAGTGATGTTTAGTTTTGAGCAGCAGTAAGAGAAGCGCTCAGTACCAAACCAGTTCATTAAAGCAACAGCAGTTACATCATGGTGGAAAGTCATTGAACTTGGAGCCAATCACAAGCCACATATGACACTATCAGTACAATGTAGCGGTCTGTTACAAGACAAAGTAAAACTCAGAATCTCGGATTAAGCACCAAACAGACGACCTTCATGCATTTTGTTTAGAATGCGGTAAGTTTGTGCGTCATCATCGAACAGCGGATATCAAAATGTTGGCAACCTTATGCAAAAGACTGACCATATATATATTTTAGTACGTTAGATTAAAATCTCCAGAAATAACGGCTAACCTGTTACTTCTGAACAACAGCTATTTCAATGACACAAGAGTAATATGGATGTCTGTGGGGTAAAGATATGCAAGTTAATATTTAAAACTCACACAGCAACTACACGTTACATTAAGAATTTTGTGGCAACCACGTTTGGCAGGATACTACGTAACGTCTTCGTTGAGTTAAATTTCAGTTAGAAAATGACATTTCCGAAGAATATTTCTGAACTTCTTGGCAGTTCTATTGCTGGAAATCACCCGAAGAATGAGACGCCAGACTGAAATGGGGAAGAAAGTACAGCAAGATTACCGGAAAAACGACAACTGTGTCAAGAAGTCATAAAAAAAGTTTGAGCCACATTTCCATAAAAACTGCAGAAGTTTGTTTTTTTCTTGGTGACTCTGCTCTTGAATTATTACCACTATATTAGTTGCAGTAAGATGATAATATCTTTCCTTTTATGTGTCAAGGAAATGTTCTGTACAGCAGGATAAACAGATTACAGGGAGACTGTGATAAATGAAACTATATAACTTATCTCACCTGTAGCAATTTCGCTTGTGATTTTTTTTTATGAAACCGCATCTGTACTTCCATATTACACTGCTCTGTCCATAATGCTATTTTTGCTAATTTTCTTAAGATTGATATATGGAATATGCAACAAAATTTTGAGCTGTAAGGAACAACTGGTATCTTTTATGGCTGTAAGATTGCTTGCAAAATAACAGCTAACCTTGAAAATGCATTTTTATTATTTTGTTTCCTACTTCGAAACAGTCCATTTGCTTAAACGTTGACTTGGTCTTTAGGTTAAATGGGCCAAGGCTGATGGGTTAGAGAAATGAAGTTTTTTTTTTTTTTTTTTTTAAATGAAGTAACTGGGAATGGTGTGAAGACGTATTAGTAGACATTTCTTTAGCTTATTCCAGGAGCAGGTGTTTTCGATTAAAGACACAGCTTTAAAGTGCACTGATACACGTAAACACTCCTCCAGAAGTTCTCAACTAGACATTATAACCCAGACTCTGGTACTAGATTTGACTCTCTTTAAATGCATTCCCATTCTAACACAAACAAGAACTTCATGGATAAAGACAAGCAATTAAGTCCATAAAACTCTAATTAATACAGCACTGTTGCAAAGTTCTAATATCCCAAGATGTTTTCAAAGCATCTGCATGCTTTTAAATTTCATAATGTCCTCAGCTTTACAGCTGCTGGCCATCTGAAATGCGTCCCATTCCTGGTTTTTCACAGATCCCACCTCTTCGCACCACGGAGCACCTGCTGGTTGGCACTGCAAAAAAGCGACACAGCCAACCATGGCTAATGAGACAGATCGTTTACAGCCCGAGCCAGAGGGAGAAAGAGTGAAACGACGAGTCCCCTGACCGAACAGCTCAATCACAGTCTTAGCCACTTAAGACCACATGCAGACCGCAGGTATTGTGCTTGTACACGACTTTCACTTAGTTGTAGAATTGAAATTCGATACGGTAGAGAAAATGCAACCACGTCAAGATAAGTATCCAAAAGGCATCACTGAGGTGGGGGGCGGAGGGGTAAATCCATGTTTTTTTTTATTTTATTTTATATTTCGTTATTGGCATGGAGTCTTGCATCATCGATGCACACTTTTCGTTGGACAGAGCTACCCCTCACCCCAATGACGTTATTGGGACCCAGGCACATGTTACACTGCTATCGGCCTGCCGCGTTCTCCTTAATTACCCAAAAAGCTTTGCTTTGAGAAAAGGATAAATTAGTTCAATTTACGGGCGATAATTTGTTCTTCTCGGAAATAAACCGAGCGCTTAAAATGCAGGTGAAACAAACGCCCATGGCCACCCTGGGACTGCTTCTCTGAGCCATAGTGTCTGCCAGCGTGAACCTTTAGGTTTAACACACGGGCGTGAAGGATCGATACACGCGTTTATACCAAAGCAAAACTTGCTCTTGATCAATATGCATCTGCCTCACTAGCTTAAGTAATTAGTAGTTAGCTTCAGTTGGTTTTCATAATTAAATAATTAGCTGGGTATTGATATTTACCACTCATTCTACCCTTAGACACCATTTCACTGCAGAACTGGAGAGAAAGTCTTTGCAGTACACTAAGGTACACTAACCATACACCAAGAAGCACTTACAGACAAGGCAAATGACACTTGCCATCTGGACTGTACCAAGTGAGCTGCCTGTCAGAGATCCGCAGTAGTGGATGGTCTGGCCTATCACATCCTTAGCCTTAAGCTGATCTTTCTAAACAAAGCACTAACTTGAACCTGAATAACTACTACAATATTACTGACAATGCAAGGCTACAAATGGCAATATCACATGGTCAACAATTGATAGGAATTCAAAATAGAACTGGTGAAACTATTTTTACTGACATTAAAATGCTGAGAACTTCATTCTACACAAAAAAAACGACCATGTATTTGAATCTAATGCATAAAATATGGTCATCATCTAATTGCAAACGCAATTACATACACTAAAATAATTTCAAACATAAAATAAATAGTTGATGATTGGACTTTACACTTAAGATTTTTAAATGTCTTTATATATCTTTAACATGAGATAAAAGGATTAAAATTCTTTTATTTTAAACCCTGTTAATGTACAGCAACTGTTATCATTAAAAGGCTTTACAATAACGTTAATAATACATTTTAAAATATCGTAAAATAACGTAATGTCACTAGGAATCGGATTTAAATATCCAATTTCTTTCTTCTCACCGTAGCTGGCGACATCCCCGTTCATCTTGCTGTCTTACAGTCAATTATTTTAAGATATAATTTTAAACAGGTTTTTTTCAAGTTGTCATGTCTGAGTTCTGGGAAAGTTACAGATAAACAGTATCAATAAATGCCGATACGGAGCCACACACATGTACAATGAGAGATAAATCATGTTATCTAATCTACTCCACTAATGCATGACGCTTCACAGGAAATCACTTAACAATAATAAATATGATACCTGTGTCAGCTCTTCAGGGGAAGAGATCTTGCTCAAGAACGAGTATTTTGTTCTTACAAGGTAAAGTTCAACCATTTATTCCGAGAGTTTAAAACCGTGATCACAGGTTTTGAAATCTTTGTTTCCAGCCAGATGAACTGTAGCAAAGACTTTAATATTATTAATAATATATTTAAAGAATGTTTTTTCAATGGTTTATATATATATATATATATATATATATATATAAATCAGTGATGTTAATGAAGATTATATATTTATGACTGTTCATCCATAAATCTTGGTCATTTTAAGGGGTCATGGGAGAGCTGTAGGTTAGACATCAGCTCATAAACTAGCCTAGATTTATAAATCTTACAAAGCATGAATTTCACCATTGCCTGTAAGATGTGCCTATCAAATAACATGAGAGAGATTTATGTTAGGGGTGTCAAATGGATCCCAGATCCCGTGAAACTAGATCCCAAATCCCGCCAGCTGGAATTTCCCTCCCTGGAATGAACGATTTCATGATTTCTGTGTATTACCAAGGCTAAATTATTTTCAAACCGTTTTTCTGGGCTTCTACAAAGTTTCTGGCAATGACAGCGATCCCCGAAAAGATCAATAAAAATCTGCTTAAGCTCGATGTCCTCCTGGTGCCAAACTTTCCTACAGGTAACCAGGGACACTAAAAACCACCCTCACTACGGAAAAAAACAAACCAAGAACAAAAGCGGCGGATATCGAACTGGTAGGTGATTTCCAACATCCGTTTAGGATGATTAAGCATCACGAAAATAAAAGAGTCGAGGCTGCGGGGGGAAGTCTGGCTGTAGCGATTTGTGTACCAACGATAATCATGGAAATCAGTCCGTTTCTCACATCAGAAGCTCATACACGCCTTCATTTTTTCACTGACCGCCGAATGCTAAGCGTTTCCAGCGGCATCCTAGAATAACACGTGGTAGAAATGGAGAAGGGACGACACAGGCAGAGGCTGCCCCCCCCACAGCATGCCCTGACAAATGGGGAAATATCTACTACATGACACGGACCGGAGTGTCTCCAGCACTGTTCTGACACGAAGCAGGCCTTGGACGGATGCTGCCTTCTATATTAGCCGAAACCACGCAGTAATTGTACTCATTCATCACGCAAACATTTTCACATAAATACAGACGCACTTGGCACTCTCTGAAATATCACGTTTCAAATATTCCGTGCAAAAGACGCAAGTAAAATAACGCAGCTGATTTTGTTTTTGTTTTAAATATCATGCTTCTAAACACTCTAAACTCAATATCAAAAAAGCGAGGTGTTAAGTTGGATGTGACTATTTTCCTGTTTAATTGCTCAGAAATTATTTTAGCTTCACCAGCTGAAGTGAACCATCAAAAGCAGATTCCACCAAGTTGTCCACCAAAATATGCCCCCCCCTCCCCCCCAACTTTTTTTTAAAGCACCCCTAAATTAATGATTGGGCCATGTCGTTCCACGACGCCTTTGCAGGTGTTAACGGAAATCCTAGAAAGAACTTGCTGGTGTGGGTGTCCCCTACCCCTTGAAAATACCCCACGGAGTTTTACGCAGTCAGCCATCACAAAAGCAACAGAAGCAGTTTTCCAGGTTCTTGGTACCTCTCAACAACTGCATCTCTATGCCTGATTTGTGGACAGACAGACAGAGAGACACACACACACATACAGACAAGCACACACACATACACACACACACGCACGCACACACATTTAGCCCCTTGGGCTACGACCCTCCATTTTGCCTGGAATTGAAGCACAAAGCCCTCTATTCACACCGCTCCACCACCTCACTTAAAAAGATAAGACACCGACTGCCCATAGCAGTTGGGAAAGGGGGGGGGGGGGAACGAATTGCCAGCAC
>JAODLC010000040.1:11357996-11393929 GCA_026781145.1 Hippopotamyrus pictus | reverse complement strand
CCTCTAACGAGAGAGACTGCCCCTGACCGAAAAGGCTGGAATGCGAGAAGGCCCAGCAAGACAGGCCTGCAAGTTACTACACCATGACCCAGGGTCACACACAGAAAGAACGGCTGTGTGTGTGTGTGCCTCTGTGTGTGTGTGTGTGTGTGTGTGTGTGTGTGTGTGTGGGGCTGTGGGGAGCGCGTTTAAGGAAGCAAAACCACACGGTGATATGTGAAGCTCAAGAGATGTGGGGAGCAGGTCAATGGCAAGCCTACCGGAATGATCTGATGGGTGATTTCAAAATAAAAACATCATCGACACTGTCTCAGACTCAGCTCTGCTTCTTAAAGTTACTTAAAAAACAGATCAAATTAAAGAACAAAAGAGAACAATTAAAAATTATACTAAAAAAAAAGGTCAGGATATAGCTATAAGCATTGTTAATTGTATAAAAACCAACATTAAATAACAAATACATTTTTAATAAAAATAAAATGTTTTCCGCCTTAACTTTAAAAAAATAAACCGTTTAATTCACCGAAAACATGTAATTTAGGTGTGGAAAAATAACAGTACTCATTTACTAAACTAAGAATCTTTTTTAAAAGGTTAAATTGTTTTGCTTTCTGTATGTAATGACATGCTAAGTCAGCATGTATGTGCCGTGACAAAATAATAAATCATCCAAGTACAGGAAACATTCCGCCTTTAGCTAGCTTCCCTCCGAAAACATTACATTTAATATAATGCCAGTCTTTGTGCAGCATTTACAGTCTGCAAACAGGGTCAGCAAGGGAAAAAAAGCAGGTTGGTATGAACACCAGTATTAAGGCTAAAAAATAAACAGAGATATTGCCATATTGCTGTTTTTATATAAACCAGGTTTCTGTAATACGACATTCCATCATGGTCTAACTGATATCAGGCTAAAAAAATAAAAAATATATCACAGTACACTACGATAAAACTAGGATAAAGATATCACATTTAAAGTTGACAGAGTAACATGCACAGATCACAGGCAGGGATTTTCTTTCTTGCCCTATATAAAAATATTTCCTTGACTTATAAAGTGTGACGGACAGCACCCCTCCGTTTTTACCTAGGATACGTGAGCAGATGGCAACGTAAAGCCAATGACATCAACTCCGAGAATGTGACCCATGGCCTGATTTACGTTCTCGGACCTCGGTGCTGGTCCCGCTGCGACCGGGTATCACATGTCTGCTATCGTGTTGTTGAATGATGTCAACCCACCCTCTTAGGCAGGGCGAGGCTGAAACTAACGCTTCCAGTGAAGTGTAGAACGTAAAAAATATTATTATTATCATTATTATTATTATCACCATATATGCAGTGGAACAACAGAAAAGGTATGCCCCTAATACATATTTGTATGCTCAAGTTGCAAGACAAGAAATATTATGTTTATGTTACAAGCTAATTGGTAGTCACATATTTTCTACGTTTTAAGTGTTTTTTTTTTTGTAACACAGTCAATGAAAGTGTTTTTCCTCCACTCGGCCAGGAAATGTGAGGCCATATGACCAGAGATTCAGTTCCCCTGCATATGACCCCACTGCAAAACAGTCTTGAGACAATCACAAGACACAAACATCCTGCCAGGGGTGAACTGCTTCTGGGTCAGGCCTCCCACAAGCGCCCTGACAGCTCCGGTCTTTCTCCACGCGCAAAAACAAATTTGTGGCTGAATGGACCCATTTTGCCTTCTATGAACGCCTGGACCAGGTCGTGCCAACAGCCCCCTGACCGAAATCACCAGCGGTGATCCTCGCTTTCGGCTCGTTGCATTATGGTGAACACTAGAGGTTATGGCTGGACAAAATACTGAATTTTAATTTCAACAATTATCAAAACAATCATTTTATCTCAGTTGTTTTGTTGTGCCGCATTTCGTTTTGCACTGACACTCCTGTTTTGTCTCATTATACATCCAGTGACACCCTTTCTAACCTCTTTTCATTTGGTTCTGTTTTTTTTTTTTTTTAAGTTCAATAAATGTATGACATTTCCAAAGTCAATGAGTTATCGTGCTAAACAGTCGTGATCTTGGTATCGACCAAAATGGTCATGATTATGATTTTTGGCACAATCAAGCAGTCGTACTAGAGATTTGCCTTGGGTACTTAAAAAAAATAATTTTGTGCTTGGGTGTATCAGTTTAAGACCGCGACAGGTTTTTGTCCACAACACTATTTTGTTGTGGAAAAAGACGAAGTTTGTACTTTGGCAGGCAAATTAAGAAATGAAGTACACAAACAGACACAAATCTATTCAACGAAGACAAATACGCAAGATAAATTCATTTCAGGCCAACTACTAAGTGAAATAAAAATCGCTTTGCGGGGCAAAGGTTAGCTTGGTTAGCGTACAATTAAAAGCAAGGTGCGGGACATACAATGTGTTTTTGTTTGTAGTGACTTACACATTGTACCAGGGGCTAAAACTGAAAACGAAGATGAAAAAAACCCTCCAGAGTGTCTTTGTCAGGTATTTGACACGGAATTTGTACAAGAGCCCAAAACCTGGTTAAATTCTGGACTGAATCACTCACAGACTGTAACATGGACCCCCTAAGGGCCAAATAGATACAACTGGCATCATTCTGCTGAAAAATTATATACATTAAAAAAACAGTTGGGTTGACCTGTCTGACACCTGCATGTTACTGGTTGCCAGAAGTCAGTGCTGAAATCCACCAATCACTACTTAGGTCCTTTGCATGCCACCAGTGTGATTTGCATCAATAGAAGTGGGTGGAGTAATAGGATGGTGTAATGGGAGAGCACTCGTGAACGGTCGTCAGTACCTGGCAGGCAACAAACCATTACAGAGACATAACTGGAAATGACTAACATCAAGGAGTAAGCCAGAGAAGATAAGATTTTATTATGTTATAATGTCATGATAGTATATAATATTATGCTTTGTACTGGCAAGTGAGGTGATTCCTTTGGAAGAACTGCAGGCTACACAGAATAAAAAGGAGTGATTTTTCTGAGAGTTTAGGAAAAATATTTTCAAAGAGTAAACATTTAACTATTTTTGTTCAGTTCTCAAAAAAATAAGCAGTGCTTCGATATAATGCAATATACTTGGGGTATAATTACACTCCTGCTTTGGATAATTAAAATTATTGAAATTATCTAGGTGGGTCAAAAAACGCTTTTGTTTAATACAGAGTTTTCCAGTCCGGTCTTTGGGGACACACAGACAGCCCATGTTTTTGTTCCCTCCCAGCTTCCAGTAGGGAGCAAAAATGTGGACTGTCTGGCAGGGAGCAAAAACATGGACCAACTGTGGGTCCCTGAGGACTGCATTAAGAAACACTGATTTAATAGAAAGGGGCGTGTCCAGCTAATTAACACATTCATGACCGTGATTCGGCTGTTAGAAAAACAGCCACTTTTCAATACCGACTGCTCCATGCAGAGGTACTTCAGAAAGTCTCATACAAGTAATTGCACGAACATCATTCAACCACATGCTGTCTGTTGATTGGGGGGGGGGGGTAGGGAGGGGGGGGAGGTTCCTTAAGGACAGGGTCATAAATACTTTTAGCACGACTTATTCACAATTATTGCCAAACAACTCACGAGTTATACATTTAAAAAAAACGGAGCCGTCAAGTTGGCTGGCATGAAAAGCAATAAGTTTCAGTAACCGCGATCTTGGAGAGAAGAGGGGAGCAGGCTGGATACAAATAAACTATAAAGACCTTGTTTCTGTCAGCAAAGCACACAGAAATGCCAGGTCTTTACTGGTACTGGAACAAACAGCGTGTAGGCACCATCCCAACCTAGAACTGAAGCCATGGACCTTCTCTCCTGACTGTCAACATGACCTACAATGTACTGGGGAGTCCACTGAGTATCCAGTATCATACGTATTCCAGCAGATACAACACCACCAGCACCGTGGCATCTAACGACCAGATATTTCCTGATATATGTTAGTAATCTGCCGATTTAATACTACTGATAAAAACCATAGCTTACCAATCTTTATAATCCTTTATAAAAACAGCCTACAGTACTAGTTTAACTAAAAGTTAAAGTTATCGCAAGAAGGATGCATGAGCAATACACGTAAACTCTACTTCACTGCTGTTGTTTCTTCTGTCATAGTGAAATGTAGACTTCAGAAGAAAATATATTACCCACCTGACAAATAAGAGGCACATGATATAAATCCTAATACATTGAAACCCAGTGTAGAAGTGTTTATAGTGATCGGAGTGAACTTCTTTATAATTTAGAAACATACATCCTCTTGTCTCAGCTGAACGATCACTGTTTTTATCTAGGAAACCTATTTTAGTTCTATGTTTGGGGAGATTATACTTTATCAAAATACAATCTTAAAGTTTGTTCTGTTTCCATAAAAATGCAAAATTGGGGGAAAAAATAACCTTGAAACATTTTCTCCAGTAGGATTCTGGGCCAGAAAATTAATTGCTAGCCCAACCCACAAAATTTAGTGCACAGACTCAACCAAAGCAGAGCAATAATCTTAAAGCCTGATTTGAGCAGACCTGTCGAAGACCAGCTGACTTTGGAAAGATTTTACACTTTGTTTAAAACAAACTGCACGAGAAAGCATTTTTAACGGACAACGTTGCCAGCATTTTCCTAACCACGAAATAGAGGCTATACCATGAATCGCTTGACGCTTTGGCTAAAGATGACAGCCCCACCCAAAGCATTCATCTTTTATCTAAAAAAATAAGACTTATTGCAGCTCATTGTAAATGACGCAGTAAATCAAGTTTAAGCTGTTCAAATGTTATTTTTCATCCCTGCTACATCTTGGCATTACTCAAAAAAGATCTTATTACATAAAAGGATGGGGGATTTTAGAAAAGTTCTTATTTATTATGTATGATGCAATGACAAACCATCATTTTTATAAAAAAAGTAAAATAGCCCCACCAAAAAATGACAATTTGAGGACAAAAAACTAGATGTGTGGACAAAAATTCTAAAATATGGTCTTCATGCAATCTCAGCTCATTGCAGATGTACACAACTGTCAATATAATTTCAAACTTATTATCAAAATATTTTCGGATAAGAAGTTTCAGCTTTACTTACAGCAAATTGTTAAAATGCATTTTGTCTTTCATTGTCTTCTTGCAACGATTCAATTAATTTATGCATCAATATTCTGATTCTGGCTCACTGCTCTGTCAATTCTCAACAGTTATTTTTAGAGAAAGCCTGTGGGCAGGATTTATGCATGTAAACCAGCTGTTAGTTCTTTACTGGGGGGGGGGGGGAGAAGAGTGTTCAATCACAATTCATTCCAGAACCCAGCAAGTTGACGCCGCATCACTCATGATTATGGGGAAAAAAACAGCAATGGGATAGCAAAGTAAACCTGTAATACGCAGCATGTAGTGGGTACCACAAGACCTTACATTCATGCCAAATGCTAAATCAAGAATACAAGCCAAAATGTTAAGGATCTCTGACAAGGAACCTGACTGCAGCAATTTGAAATTGACAAAATACGCACTTAGCCAAAGTCTGTCTTGATTTAGGGTAAAAAAGCTCCAAAAAGCTTCAGTTCTGGCTGCCCAATAAGTGTCGTGGATTAGGGTCATGTAAGAAAATGGAAAAGACTGCAGTCATCAGAATCACTTCCAAACCCACAGCGTTAATTCACCGCGGCTAGCAAACAAACACAGGCTGGGCTTTCAAAGAACATCGGACAGCAGCGCGACGGCCATATGCTATGCGTGTTGGGGATGGGGTGGCTTAGCATACACGCAAGTAAGACACACCAGAAATATCAGCGTACACCCATAACGGTCAGACAAACCAGAACAGTGACACCAGTCAAAAGCGGGCAAAGCTGAAAGGGAATCACAGGGATCCTTTCAGAAACGAAATAAAACCTCAGAACACAGAGAACGAACTGCTCATGGAGCCCACAGAAGCCGTTAAAAAAGTTGTATGGGAAATAAATACTAGCAGGAGTCACTCGCGGACGGATCGCCCCTCACCAGTTTTACGACGGTTGGACGTGCCCATGGGTAGAACTAGTTGTAGGGGTTTCTCTACCCCAAGAAGTCTTGATTCCTGCAGTGAATGGCAGTAAAACGTTCTCACAGTTTCACAATAGTATAATGCTCATTTTCCATAGATGACAGAAATTCACTCTTTCCTCTGAAACTCTCTAAAGTGCCATCTTAATCAACGGGCCGCATCACACGGTGTGGCATTTCTTCCTCGTGAGCGATGACGTCTTTTGAAACGACGATTCTGTCCGCATAACTTCAAACCGTGATCCGAAGATTCCCATAGTCTGCAACCCTTCACATTACCATACCAGGGACACAGGGAGTCGGTGGGGGCTTAATCGAGAGCCGACGAAACTGCCTCCCACTTCTGTCCAAACACCAGAGATTGAAGGAATTCCTTATGGAAAGACTTGCCACGTTCCTGTAGGCCAATTCCAGATCCAGGCTGCCTTGGCTGCATACGGACAGGTTAATTTGCGAAAAAAAAAACAAAATCCTGGATGCCTCAAATGTTGGTCCTCACGCCAACTGGTTTCTTTACAAACTACACACCTAACATGAACCCTTATGCCCTGGAACAACAGAACCATCTGTGACTCTAACTAAGCTGAGCTACAGGACTGAATGGGTCCTGGAAGGTACAATCTTTACCAGATGAGTTACCAATCTGCTCTCCCCACTGCCACCATTCCCTTCAACTGGTTCTTCCATCTTGTCCGTTACCTGTTCAGTGAAAATCTTGCATCACAGCTCAGAAACACCAGTAATGTTTCCAGGCCCAAATATGCTTCCTACAGGACCCTCATTCAAGTTCTTCTCCATCCACCTTCCCACGCTTCTTCCAAGTAACAGTCCTATCATATTAAACTTGACATGTCACAATCCACCCTTTTCCTCCCCTGCCTGTTAACTTTCCTCCCACAAGCACTCAGTGTCTCTTGACTCCATCTCCTTATCCCTCTGCCAGGCACTTGACCTGTTCTCTTCCTCATCCCACAACTTTTCTTTTTTTTTCCCCTTCTTTATATAGCTGTGTATGCTTCTAGAACAGTGTTTCCCAACCTGGTTCTCAGGGACCCCCATGTTTTTGCTGTGGACTGTCTGGCAGGGAGCTGAGAGGGAGCAAAAACGCGGACCGGCTGTGGGTCCCCGAGGACCGGATTGGGGAACACCGCTCTAGGACATGACCAAAGAGAGCTTTGCATCTGGTGTCTTATACAGTCCTGCGCTGTATGTTTCTCCATCATCTTGGGACCGATGCCCTACTAATTCCAACCATCTGATCCGACCCATTCCAGGACGCTCCCAGAGTTCTCCTTTCGTGTCCCGGCAAAACTTATCCCTGAACGGGTTCGGCGGACCCTTTGATCTGCAACTCTGCTCCGATCCGCTGCAGTTCTGCTGTTTAAACACGTCCGCCTCGTTTATTCTCCATCCATCTCCGCCACACTCCTCCCCTCTGGCAGGAAGATTTGGTGCTTCTCGGAGTATGATTTATTTGCCGAGACCGGTTCGCCCCAAAAGCGGAAAGAGTTCCTCTGCTTAAATTCTACACTCTCGGCATTTTTTCCTTCCATATCATTAACCCCACCAAGAGATACAGTACGGGAAAAAAAGAGCAGCGATTATGGCTTTGAGTTACATCTGTCAGCAACACTTCACAATATTTGCCATTTGCACAAGTTTTAGGAAGTCTGTTAACATCATCAGCTTGCAGTATTTACCCTCCTACACTGCATGAATCCTTCATTCACTATTCAGTATCTTCTTAGACTAAGTCAACACTGCATAATCTATATCAACAGCAGGTTCTAGCCATATACTTCCATTCCATACAGGAAATTGTGTTTCTGTGCATCCGGTCAGATTAGGTATTCCCAACACATTAGACAGAAACGCATGGGAAATGTTTTTTGCTGTTGTTGTTTTTTTCATGGACCAGTTTGAAATTGTGGTTGTGAATCATCCACCTTGCAAACTGAATCTGGATGCTGTTCTCAGCAAACAGTGATTTGTAAAACGAAAAAAAAAATTACCAAAAGAATTTATAGAAATGAGAAAAACGGCACCTTTTCTGAGGTGACCCAATATTATTTCAAAATTAAAAGCTTGCGTTAGACAAACTACCAGCAAATGCAGAAATATAACAAAGATTAAACAAAACAATAAAAATCATATGCAGATTTAAACCCTACCTTTCTCCTTCACCACATTAGCCAGAGGCAACCAAGTCATAAAATCACATCACTACAGACAGAGAGATTATAATATTTAGTGCACCTGAAAATGGCTGTAAATCACAGTAACATTATATTAGCTGTTACTTTGTTACCACCATTGGGCCCAAGTGTAAATATGGCTTGATACACAAAGCAGGGCTTTAAACAACCATTGGGCCTCAATCCTAATGTCATCTCCTGAATTACCCTGAAGGCTAATTCTGCCCAGGGGAGATGGATGTTTGTGGTATTCTCCTCCCACAGGCTGCCTCAACCCCTCCAGAGGTTCTCCGCTCGTGGTGTGGACCCGCCTACCATCAGTAGTACTAATGGCTACATCAACCAGGAAAGACCACGGGAACAGCAATCTGCTCCCATCTCCGGAAGAACCAGTGGAAAAAATCTGAACAAATTTCTCCGTCAACATGCCAGAAAAAAAATAAAAATATATATATGCGCATGTGTAAGTATATAATCCCCCCATGGTCCTCCTCAATATTGTACCAGGACTGAGCAGCAAAATATACCATAAAATGTCTGGAGAAAAAAAAAAAAAAAAGATTTAAAATGGGTTTACTTTGAAATCTACTTAAATATGAAGAGAAAATGTGTCCAAACTGCAACAAACTTCCAATGCAAATCCAATTTGGAAAAAAAAAACACTTTTGAAGAAATAAAAAAAAAAAACACTTCCAGAATTCCAATGTTTATATTACATTTCCATATTTCCAACTATAGAGCCAAGATTAAAGTTTGTTTTTAAGGGTCAGACCAAAAACAGACTATAAACATGTCATTTTCAAACTAATTTTTCAGAATCTTTCACAAAATAAATCGCAGACTGAAAGAGGCAGTTTGCAATTCAGTTCACTAGCTATGGAACTCGGAATTTGTAGTAGATAATTTACGTTTTTCTCCCTGCTACGCTTGACGGTGACTTGTGTCACTGTTGTGCCATTTCGCTTTTTATGAGAAAAGATCTTCCTCCAGATTAGCGAAATTCTCTGAAATCTTAATTTATGAGGCGGAAGAGCAACCGAGACCTTTGGCACAATCTGGCCTCACAGATGTTATTCCTAAAGTGACACCGGCCAATTTGCCCGCGTGAATAACAGCGTAATGTCGGCGTGTCGCCAACACCTCCACTGGAGCGTACAGGACCACTGTGACACTGCAGGAATGCCCACAAAGGGTCATATGCAATTACAGATGATTCGCATTGCAGTCCAGCGAACTCTGCACATCCCAAAGCAGGATACACAATCAGGGATGAAATCACCGGAAGTCTCATCCCCTTTGTCCTGCCATCTAAAACCAGACGAAAGGAGTTTTTCTCCTTCTCTTGATGGCTTGTTGAAGGACTTTTGGGGCCATCGTGATGAACGTGGACGAGAAAACGAGAGAACAGCTAAAGCCATACTGCCTGAGCAGACGCGCACGTGTGTGTCTAAATGAGAATGACGGATATGCTCGAAGCCTTAAAAAGAGAACATTCTGGTTGTAAATCAACACACACATGCGCTGACACACAATCATGACACACAGGCTGCGGTGATACGCTCGCAAACGCAAACCGTCAGCGATCCTCATCCTCTTTTTTTTTTTTTTTACGAACTTGTAGCAACGTTACTTATTCCCCCTTGGGGTCACAATTGCCTCTTTTTGAACCATCGGCAAAGTGCCTTGCAAGCAAACGGATGCAAATCAGGTATGGTGCGGATGGAGGGATTGCGCGGGTGCAGGGAGGGAGGGGTCTGCATGGCACTGGCGCTCAGTCAAGGTTAGAAATGACCTCAGCGCTATCCATTAATGAAATGACAACTTCACTGAAAGAGAAGAATGAAATATCACGAAAATGCTGGCTGGCCGTCGCAGTGCCGTTGCCGTCGCATGCTAATGCGCTGCTGGGGTGGGGGGGGGGGGGGGTGGGGAGTGTAATGAATTCCAACAATGACCAAAATAATAATAATAATAGTGCGGGGAGGTGGAGGAGGGAGAAAGAACAGAAAACCAAAAGTACAGACGTACAATGCCTAGTATGCCACCTGCACATGCATGTATCTCAAAATGCAGCAACAAAAGGGGTTTAGAGACGCATTAATGCAGATGAGGGAGAGCCCCTGAATCGCAATTTCTTTTTCTATGGCTCTGCCCTGGAAGAACCAAAAAAGAAATCGCATCCAAAACCAGGGCGATACAGCCTGCCCATATTAAAGAGGAACAGTGACAGACTGAAGGGGGAGAGAGCGAGAAAGAGAGAATGATGGCGGGAGAGAGAGAGAGAGAGAGAGAGAGAGAGCGCGCTTTGGCTTAGTATAGTTTTCATAGCTTTTCCCAATTTGACAGCAGAATAATTAATAGGCGATGCTAATCTATGTGGAAAAAAAGCAATATGTTAAACAAAATTCATTACCGCATGATGTAAATGAGGTTTCTCACCAATGAAGGCAGTGATTGGCTGGGATGCGAAGCACACCGGGGCGGGATTGGCTGAGCGGCAGGCTCCTGGTAACGTCGCGGCCAGGCAACTGCACCGCCAGACAGCAGCTTGCCTCTTGTTTGTCGACTGAAGGGAATCTTGTTCAGCCCCAACTGCGTCTCCATGGAAGTGGCACCTTGAGGGTCCCCCCCCACCACCACCCAGGTTCCCAGCGCAGCCCAGTGCAGGGGCAGGGGCTGAAGTGAAAAGACCAGACTCTGGCATAGAGCCCAGACAGTACCCCCCACCCCCCAACTTTCTCCTGACTATAAAACAGAACTCGTCTAGGGCTGCTATTAAAAACCACCATTAACCGCTAAGTCAACGGACACCAGTTTGCGCTCAAACACGTCCCCATCCCCCCCCCAACTGCCTTTCTCAAGCTCCGACCAATTAAACACTCATTTTCGTCAGCAGATGCACAATTTAGGAAAAGGTGCTCTTGATCAAAAATGTCTTCTTTGCAAAACTTAAGGGAGGAAAAAAAGTTCCTTGTGGCTTTTCTTGTTTCTCGTTAATGTGCTTTGCAAGCCCAGTTAAGCAGCCTGGGGGGGAAAAAAAAGAAAATCTGTAAAATAATCTAATTTGCGTGACTGGTTATTTGCGATCCGTTATTTCTGGGGACAGCAGTTAGCTGCCAGGCTAACGTCACTAAACGAGATGGGTGTGGCACACACACACACACACACACACACATATATATATCCTAAATCTGCATATCTTTCAGAGTTCAATAATTCTGACCCCGTTGTGAAGCTACATAAGTAGTGATATCAACTTTACCAAACAATGGAGTAGCTATGGTATCATCTACTTTATAAACAGCTGCTGCTGTGTACTGAACCAGATGGCCAATCACTGCAGCGCTCACCGTAGTGATGACACAATAGATTCACCGGCCATACTGTGTCGCCCAAGTCCCTCATAATGGTTTAGTCCTGTTTACCGTTCACTAGACACAAAGAGTCGCCAGACAGTCGCGGGCAGAACGGCTGTCTCTCGTCCCGCTCGCGCTTCAACCGAGGAAGCCAAAACGAAATCTGTGGCTATTCCTTTTTTTTTTCTTAAAAAGATCGCTACGTCAACTCCTCGCGCATGCGCACTTGATAAATATGCGTGGTCGCACCCCACAATTTAAATATTCAAGTGACTCTTGCATGGTGACTTGCAAGATGTAGAGTTTGAAAAAAAACATTAAAAAAAGAACAGACGCCTTTTCAAAGAGTGCTATGAATGAGCTTTTGGACAGGATTGCTTTCTGAGGGTGGGAAACTAATTACAGTGTTATTTCATATTTGATTTCTATTTTCTTGCTGTGTTTTGTCACTCCCATCGGTAAGTATCATGAACAGCATTAATTGACTAAACTGAAAGTAATCGCTTTTGTTGCCTGTTTTTCATGCAGTAACATAAAATTCTGTGTAACTGCAACAATACAGTTACAACCTTTTTGTTAACATTCATTTCAAATAGCACTGGGAACCGGTCATACGATCTATTAATCGCTTTGTTAATCTCACGCACTGACAGACAGACAGACAGACAAAAAAAACTCAAGAGAAACTAATCAGTCCTGAAGTCTGAACAAATGTGAATTTTGTTGAGGGGGAAAACAGTGCCCCATTAGATATTCATGACAGGATGGTTGTCATGCACAACTGAACGAGCAGGGCCACAATTTGGCCTTAATTTAAACCTACCAAAGGATAAACGACGATGGACAAGCTGCATCTTCTCGTATTATGGGTTAGGACTTATGATAATGTTCAGAGGCTCAAAGCCAGTGGCAGATCATTGATTCTGGACAAATTGAGGAACGTCATGTCAGGTGGCACTGAAGGTCTAGACAGTCAGACGACGACATATTGCTTTACAAAGGTCTAGCTGTTATCACCGGAGTGTGGCAGTCAACAATTGGATGCAGCCATGTTTAACAAATACATTCTGTCTGCACAGAGGCTGACCGACATAAAAGCTTGTCGCAAGACAACAAACAGCAAAAATCCCTTGTGGCACAAAAACCCGTCTGATACCCCCTGGCTGCTGCCCAAAATTTAAGAGAATCTAATTTGTACTGTTTCAGTGAAAACCGCTGCAACCCTATATGCCATTCAAATTAAAGACCACCCATACGATTAAGGTTCCTTTAAAAATGTTGACGAATATCTCTAACGTTCACTAAACAAGCACAATAGTTTACAAAAAAAAAAAAACAAAAAACAGGCTCTTCAAAAAAGCCCGTGTCGCAGCACCTTTAATCTCGGAGATTAATTCGCTGCAGCTCTAATACTTTGTAAGGGCTGTTATGCATCTCTTGTCATAACAACCAAATCCACTTGAAAAATTAATTAGCGCTGAAACTAACGTAAAATGAAAACAACGCTACAGCACCCCCTACTGGGTATTCAAACTACTACAATCAATTTCCTCAACACTTCGGAAAAAAACTTGGAAAAAACTACTTTCCCAGTTAGTAGGTCTTACCTTTACACTGCCTTAAGTATTCACCACTGTTTTGTCCTCCTTCTCAGCCAACTGAAGCACATCATTGATCATGGAGCATCCAATTATTGCCTAATACGAAGAAAGCGACGCAAATATGTAATGCCAATGAAGTGCCATGACATATCCACCATTACCCATTACTTTATTAATTTATGGATTTTCTTCGATTATTTGTTGTCTATAAAATCAAAGTTACTTCGCCCACTGTCAACGATATTTAAGTTAAAGCGTCAAGTTGCAGTTAGTTACTAATATAAAACGTGTTGCGCAGTTAACTGTGAAACCTTTTCAAGCTACTCCAAACGACGTTAGTTAAAATAAGTTTAAAAGGCACGCAACTGCTACCATAATAAATGCTCAAACATGTACACTGTACGGTGCATATTTACCTCCTCCTCCTTTCAAGCTCCATCTTCCAACTGTATATATTGAAACTATTTCCAGAAAAGACGCTACGAGGCAGCCTAGGAAATCGCGATAACTTAGTTGAGGGTTGATAGGCTACAAGTTCAAGTGTTCTTTAATGATCTATAGTATTTCTTTAACTCTAATTAATTATTATTATTATTATTATTATTATTATGTTGTTTTAAAAAAATATGTAATGCTGTATGCAAACTGCGACTCTAAATTCGGTGCAACATGGGGAATTCTTCGAGAGCACTTCGCGGAAAAGTTAATAAAAATGCTTCGTTAATTTCAAAACCAAGACCTAAATGCTACTTCGACAGCATTATTAAATGGGATCACTAAAAACTACTCCTTGTTTATTTCAGAAGTCCACATTTCATGAACTTTGCAGCATATTTCTTGTGATAGAAAGCCGCACACCGGACGATTTGCATAAGCCGACAAACCCTTCGAAGTAATGTCTCTCTCACGTACAGCCAGAGGAAAAGCCCTTGAAGCTCACTAAATGTACGACTAGCTCCGGGGATTCGAGCCCATCCAAGATCTGAGTTGCCGTGAAATTCATGACAGTGATTTTTGCCGCACTGTGGTCAAGTTCAGAGGTGATGTGATACAAACCTGCCCGACCGCATTATGAAGATGACAAAAAGGGTTTCACGGACGCCGCGTTGGGACTGTGTGGAGCAGTCTGGCCCTTTCTATAACTAACATGAGATTGCTCGGGAGAATGGACCTTGGGATTCCATTACTTGTCTAACAATTAGTTTTTTTCCTTCTCTCACCAGGGGCTAATCTTGGGTTTGCCTGACTCTTTATTAATAACCTTTTAATTAAAACCAATAGCTGTGTTGAACAAGAAATGAGCGGCTTCTCTCCTGTGGAAGGGCAATCAATAAGGCCCATCAGTGCTGGCCTGCCGAAGAAAAGGACAACAAAAGGGAAAAACTCGATACAGGGGGAGACTCGATCAGTGGCAAAGGGCAAAAAGATTTGCTGGTCATAAAATAAAAGCCCATTAGATGCCATTTAATGTGCCGTACTTTCAGTCAATGGCCGCAGCCTTTATTGAGGTAAAGGAGAAGAGCAAACATTTTGCGGACAAATTAAGAAATTAAGATCCTTGGGTCTTGGCTGTGCGAATTTTCCACCTTATGACCTGACGCTTGCCGTCGCCCCCAAAACTTTTACAACCACAGAAATTAGGCAGAAATTGGAAAAGGGGGGGGGGTAGAGCTAGGGATTAAGATGAAAGAGAACAGCAGAATTATTAGGCCTGAAAAAGCGCCATCAATAGAATTATATTTATTTGTTTTGGTTTTTAAGTGTCATCAGCATGGGATACTGTGCTTAAAATTAATCGATTGAGGTCCTCAGGACTGAAGAGTTGCACAGTAGATATAAAACCTGGTGATAAATATTCAAACCCCACCCCCCACCTACATCTCATCTACAACGGGAAAAAAAAAGAAGAACATTAACACTGATGGGGTTGGGGCTGCAGTCTTTTCTCTTTCATTCATTCAAAATTTAGGAGCAGGTCGGACGGGAGGCTGTTCTGACGGACAGCATCAGCAGTGATTTCGTGGCTGGATGCAGTGTCGTCTCCTATTAATTTCATATATATCACGGTCCGTGTCCGTCTCTCACGTAGCACTTAGTAGCATCATGCTAACAATAATAAAGCCTGTAGCAGCAAAAATAAAATACAAAAACAAACAAAAAAAAAAACAGGCAGGACAGTGTGACCTGAAGAAAAGTGCGTGTTTAAAAACAGAATTCTGCAGACAGGCGCGGACAGGCAACCCAGACGGGTCGCAGAGCTCATCTCCCGTCGGCTGGCGTCCGCCTCAGCGAGGTCATGACGTGGCTGAAGCGGGCACACAGCTCCGGGGTGGACCAGGCGGGCAGCCGGGGCGGCTGGCTGAAGCTCCTCATCTCTGTCGAGCAGTCCAGCAGCTTGGGGAGGAAATCTGTCAGGGTCTCCTGAAGTTTGGCTAGGAAGACGGGGGCAGCAGGGGTGGGAGGGTTACAAGGAAAGACAGGGCTTCATTTTCATCAGTCGCTCACTCGTATACGTGGCGTCCTTGCAAAAATGTTCAAAGCAGTGTGTGTGTGTGTGTGTGTGTGTGTGTGTGTGTGTGTGTGTGTGTGTGAGAGAGAGATATTAAACAGGTTACTTCAACCCCGACCAACACATTCTGTAACCCCACACCAAATAAACACAATCAACATGTCAAGATTCGCATATAAAGTACAATTACGCGTATAATTACAATTACTTCAATTACAAATACTGTCCTTCTAAACAATTCAAAAGTGAATAAGGAACACAGTACCCTCTCTTCCTTTTTTTAAACAAATTTATTTTTAAGTGCATAATATGGAGCAATGGACATCACTTGGTGTTAGCTATTTTCCAAAAAAATGTGTTTTGAAGATGTACTGGATTTCAAACAGATTTATCAAAGTGAAGTGGACAAACAGAAGACAGGGTTTATGCCCAGCATGGCAAACACCCGATGTATCGCAAATGGGAACAAGGACCAGCCGCGACTTACGGTCCATCTCCCGGCCCAGGTAGGAACACCAGCGGTTCCTGATGTCCTCCACGGCGGCCACATCCTTCTCCTTAGCCTCGTCGGTCAGCAGCAGGGGGAGGCAGGGTACCACGAGCCGGTTCATGACGTTCAGCCCGTCGCTCACCTCCGGCTCCTCTCCGTACTCGAAGAGGGCTGCCGCCTGCTCGTTCAGCTTCTGTGGAGCACGAGCTCATGCCCGTCACGGACGGCTACTCCAATGGAGCCGTAAATCTCCAGAAACTGCCCGGGCCTACTGGATGCCTCGGCTATGCTTAGAACTGAGAAAATACACCACGTGCTCGAAACACTTTAAAAGCCTGCTTTGGTTACAGGATACGTTCAATTTATTAAGCCATATTTATTTGTAGGAGATTATCTGCGCATATATCTGTTTTGGATCTCCGGCTTCACATCCATTTTTTTATCCGTCTCCATCAGTATTTTGTTACCGCTACGGTCTTTTTGGCTTTCATAATAAACCATCACGGTACACTGCATAAGGGTAAGCTAGATTTCCTTGAAGACGAAACACAGAACTGAATATCACGGCATAAAAGCAATCATAATTCTTGGATCCAATCAAAAGGCCTGTTTCTGACATCGGAGGGTCAGGCCGGGACAGAGGCTGCACCCTGTTTACATTCACTCCGCGCCAGCTTCCTCCTCCGAGCTGCAGACTCGGTTTGGAGCACAATAGGGTTCGGTCACGGTGCAGCCAGAAACACGGCCGAATCCGAACAAAGACACTGGACAGTTTATGGAAGTATAGTGAAAAAATTAAATATGTGTCCATTGATTTTTTTGGTATTTTTCGAGTCCTATATTTTAAGTTAAATTAACCTGTCATAACTTGAGCGTGTTTTTTAAAACCATACACAGACTTAAGGACATCCTTGCCATTTTTGATTTTGTAATTCAGGCCAGGATAGCAGGGCCTATATTTTAGACCAAAAAAAAAAAAAAAAAGACTAAGATACATAGAGTTTCATATCGTTTCATTACACAGTAAACCCTTCACAGATCCTGTCTAATTGAATTAAAATGGGGCGATATATCTTGGCAGTAACGGTAAACACTAGCTCCAGACGCTGCATAAATGTGACTGTCTTGGCTGGTGACCAAGACTCTGGCATAACTCTTAGTGCCGAGCGCAGCCCAGAAGAAGCGATTTTGTGGCCCGGTTTACTCACGAGGAGACACGCTCTCCTGTGATGGGCGATCAGCTCCGCGTCATGCCCTCGGTAAGGGCCCCTGGAGAGCAACGCTCTATTGCGCTGATAGGAGTAGATCAGGTACGGCAACGCCTCCACATAGCTGTTGAGGGAAAATCACCAGAAATAAATGTTAATTTTTACCTTTCCATGTAAAGCTTAGCTGGCATTTGCATCTGACAATCTGCATTAAAGTAGTAATTTCTATCCATCTACCTACCTATCTACCGTCAATGCTGTATGTCAGTGATTAAAATTTGGTTTGTGGCTTAATGACTAAGGGAAAATGTCAGTCCTGAGTCTAAACCAGTTGATAAACATTATTGCCAAATGTATTCCACAACAAAGTAGTGCAGTAAAAGTAAATTCAGCATACTGCAGTAACCTTAGCAGAATGTCTTCATGTACAGCTAGAAAACAAGTGCAACAATTTTTTTCTTCAACCACACTCTCCACGACCCAACGGAAATGGTCCCACAAATAAGTTTTGGGTCACGACCCACCAGTAGAACACTGAAATGTTCATAAATGTGCCTTTTAAGTCAAAGTACTAGCTCTTTAAAATCTGCAGCCTCTTACTGTTAATGAAGGTGATGATGACTGCATTTATTGATATACTTGATTAATGAGTATATATTTTCAGGGCAGTATTTTATACACAGATTAAAAGATGCTCTCTGGGTGATCCTGACCAGTAAAAGCAGGAGGGAGATGAATTAATTTAAAATACTCAAAAATAAACAATACAAACAGACAAAAAGGCAAACCCTTTACAATGGATGGATGGATGGATGACCAGTATTTAAATGTTCTTACTTTTCGGTAAACATTAAAGTTTAAATATGAGCATATATCCCTGACCTTACAAGACTGGAAATAGTTTCACCCCTGAATTACATAATTAAACTTAACATTGTTCAGGTAGATGACAATTCCTTGACTTACTGGCTTGAAACGATTTACAAACCCACCAACACTCACTGGGCTGAGCGCCTCCAGGCCCAGGAATTGTGTAAAATGTGTGTTAAGTATGAATTTGGCAGTAAAATGTTGGCTGCCACACATTCAGGAAAATGAGATTGGCCATAAAAGAAATTACCTGGGCGTTTTACAAATATCTGCTTTCTTAAGCATTCAATAGGTTTGTGAATCTGGATGAATTTTGGAACTTTGCTGCCCTCTATAGGCACTCAAATGACAGCAGAACTGAATTAAACTAAATCAAGTCAAGACTGAGCCCTTATTTAATTAGGGTTTCAGACATTTTCAACCCCCCTTGATGTCCAGGGACAGCAACTTTCCTTTTGCCCTCTAAATGCGAAAGGCTTGGCACACAAACCAGACAGTGGGGGTGGGGGGGGGCTAGTATGTGAGAGGAGGTGCCGTCTCACCTTCTCTTCTGGACCAGTTCCAGGCCAATCATCAGGAAGATTGTGGTCTCCCTAAAGTTCCTATACTCTTGATGCCAAATCTGAAAATATATTAGCCATTATCAGGCAATGACAAGTGGGAAAAATCTCCAACAAGGTAGATCAAGAGGGAATGTGTCAGAAACTGCTAATAAAATTACATTTTTTTTTTTAAATGAACATTTTTTTTTTCACTTCCACTTCCGTAACTCCACTGTCTACCAGCCTGGAGGTAACTAGTCATGTAATGGTACTGTATGGTACCGACTGAGGAAACTAGGTCTGTTTGCTGGCAATGGATTATCACACTGAACCTTTAGCAAATCATTGCAGCGAAGAGGTGACTCTCAGGGAATAGAGGGTACAAAAGATAAACATCCTTGGCATTCTCAAACTCAGGCAAAGACATTCCAATAAGATTAGTTAACCTTTCGTCCACTTCGACGCAATGCGTCTGAAGAATGCCCGCAAATGCCAAGTTTAGCATTTTAAGAAATGTTCCCATTAGTCTGAAGGGGGAACACTTTGCGCCAGTTGATGTTTCGGCAATGAGCGAAAACAAACAAAAATAAATAAAATGTTCAAAGGAACTGGCTTGGAGAAGCTTAAAACTACAGCAATTCTGACCTCGTATTGTTCCATATTTACTTCATCCGGCCTTATAAGATCTAGCTTTGCACGTGCAACTTTCATAATGTTCTTACATCTGGGGAGGAAAACAAAAAAAGAACCAAAACATTGCGTATTCTAACAAATAAGCAAATGTTGACCACCATACCAGCACGGCAGTGTTGGCTGGGGAGGGGCGGGGGGGGCGTTACACTGTACCGCTCATCGTAGCCCAAGCTGGGGTCAGTAAACTGCGTGAGGAGAGTCCTCTCCAGGATCTTCTTGGGCGCCTGGTTCTGGATGAGGTAGACCATGACGTATTGTATCCGAAGGTCATGTTCGGGTTGGGTGTCCTCCCACGCCAGATGGAGCAGACGGGCGTACTCCGCTTTGATGGCCTGCGAGGTAAGAGCACGGGGGGCACAGGGAGACAGAACAGTCAGTCTTCCCAGACGTCACCCAGCCAGAAGGTGGCTAACCAGTCTCTGGTGCTCCTTTATTTGGGAAAGGTTCTCTGACAATGGCTAAACAGTGCCACCTATCCACAGGGCTATCAAATAACAACAAAAAATATGTCAGCACCAATACAAAGAATCAAAAGTCTGTTTTGCAATCTCGGTATAATTAGTACATAGTTATACAGCTTAACCTGTTACTAATTAGTGTCTTTTTGGAGCTACTTGCAACTCACTTCCAAGCCCTTTAATGCTTAAGATGTTCTAACTACAGTACTGTGCAAGTCATAAGTAATCAGTCAATATTCTTTAAATGATTATTTTCCATCCAATATATCCATTGTGTTTTTTCTGAGCAAATATACACTTATTACCCAGATAAATACCTTCAAACATTTTCTTTGACTGTCTAATACTTCTGCACAGCACTGTACAGGTCACCAGCAACTCTCATCAGCTTTTGCAATACTGGTCTCGATTCTCAAGCACCTTCACACATCCTAACAATGAGGACCCAAGAAACAACTGCTAACACACATTTACTATTCATATAAATAGAAACAAAGAAGTACTACAAAATTCTAACAGAAATGCACCACACTGAAATACACCATAATGAAATGCACCATACTGAAATACACCATAATGAAATGCACCACACTGAAATACACCATAATGAAATGCACCATACTGAAATACACCATAATGAAATGCACCATACTGAAATGTTAAACTAGCTACACTACAGCTCTGCACCCAGGGGAGCCATGAAGGGGGGGGGGGCAGTTAGGATGATTTCAAGGGCTCCAGACTGGCAGGGGCCGTGAAAATTTTCAAACATGATCAAATTGGTCTGTGTTGAGGGCCCAAAATGATACACTTTCATGGGCCCAAAATCTCCAGCAGCACCCCTGTTTGCACCAAAGCTCACAGCTAACCTGAATCATAATTAAGAGGACACTGAAAACTGTACAAAAGCACTAACACCAGGTAATTACCAAATTACTTTTAAAAAGAGAACTCGCTTTTCAACAATATCAACTTTGACTAAATCCACAGGACAAAGAATAAAATGCACAGGACACCTTGCTAGAATGCGCAATGTTTTTGGAAAAAGGAGGGAATGTGTGTCTGAAAGCATGCTGGATGAACAAGCTAAGAATAGGAGGTACCTTGAAGAAGGCTGCCTCAGAGCCATACTTCTCGTACACGCTCCGGGCCCTGCCAATGGCCAGGATTATTCCCTGCATGCTCGGGGTCAGAATCTCCTGGGTCGATGATGGAACCATTTTACATTAGATGGAAAGGAGGTTAGCTACTGCAGGTGCCATACAGGAACTTGCACAATCCTCAAACCAATGAGCAAAAAATAATACTGGGATCGCATTCCATCATGCAGCACTTGAGGAGCACACCTTACTGGATTGCCAAATGACTGCTACATGCGAATAGGAGTTAAAGTATGACGCGCACTGTAAATAATACATTATCAGGTTGCCCCTCAATTACACAAAATTGCTGCCTTCAAGTAGTTCTCAGGGTGAAATTTGCCACGAAGTCACGAAATTAAGTTGCTTAAGACATCCAGGAATTCAGGCCATTCAACGTGGATTTAGCAAACGTGGCATAAGCACAGAGCTTCATAAGCACAAACACCTAAAGCATTCAATAACTGGATTTGTACATCTAATTCCTCAAAGTAGAAGTTCTTCATAGGTGTCCAATCCAAGAAAATCTGTAGTAGAATGAATCTGGAGACCATTGAAGACATGAGGATAAATTCAATAATACAATTCTTTTTAAGACACTTAAAAAAAAGTAAAAACTTCAAATTTATTTCTTCAGAGTAAGAGCAGAATGTTTTGAATGCATAACACTAATGAATAACACTACAAGTGGTAGCTATTTTTTTAGCTACTAAGAATTGAGCATCAAACGAGCGTAAACTTAGAGACACTTCTATAATGTTCAGGTAGGGTAGAACCAGGCATTCATCTTCACTAAAGACACAGGCATCTACTTCAGAACCATGCCAGCAGTACACAAGCCCCCCCCCACCACACACGCATGCTTTGCTTATATGAAACTAAAATTGAGGACAGCAAGGAGCATATGCTAAGGTCAAGACACTACCTCATCATCATACCCGCCCGCTGGCAATCGTGAGACACACGCCCCCTCGTGGTGGGTGGCCACCTCGACCCGACGTTGCTCAGGAAGACCTGTGGTTCCTTCCACTACAGGGTCAGAATCAGGGGGTGGGTGACATAATCCAGTCACCTTTGTAGGGGGTGGGATAATGGATCCATCCACCAAAGTAGGAGGTAGGGCTGAAACTGCTACTGTAGGTTGAGCATTAGGGGGTGGCGCAGAAGACACCCCTATTGTAAGTTGAGCCTCAGGGGGCAGAGTAGCTTGCACCTCCACCATCGGTTGAGAATCAGGGGATAGGACAGTGGGCACCTCTACCATTGGTTGAGAATCAGGGGGCAGAACAGAGGACATCCCTACTATAGGTTGTGCATCAGGAGGTGGGGAAGTAGACACCTCTGCTGCAGGCTGAGCATTGGTGGGTGGGACAGCAGATATCTCTACTGCTGGTTGAGCATTAGGGGACAAGGTAGTGGACACTGGTATCATTGGCTGAGATTCAAAGGGTGAGGGAGTGGACAACTCTACTATAGGTTGAAAATCAGAGGAAGGAGCAGCAGAAACCTCTATAGTTGGTTGAGAATCAGGGGTTGGGGCAGCAGATATCTCTACCATAAGCTGAACATCAGGAGGTGGGCCAGGTGATCCCACAGCAATAAGCTCATCAGTAGAGGGCTGGCTTACAGGCCTGTCTGTCACAGGTTGGGCAGTAAAGGGTGCAGGGGTGTACCCCTTGGCCATTGGCTGAGAAGCAACAGGTAAGGTCCTGATGACCACTTCCTGAATAGGACGGCCGACGACTGCTTGTTTGCTGAGCGCATTTGGGATAGGGATTAATGCACCACGCTGCCTCTTGACCTCAAACCGATCAATGGATACTGGGACTTTAGGTAAGTCAACCGCACGTTGGGGAGTGGAGTCCTCGACCAAAGACTGAGGAGCAAAGGTCAGCGAGGCGACCATCTTAAGGGCCAGCTCTGCCAGTGCTTCTGGCTGAGGGTATGAGGGCGCGCTTTCATGGGTAAGCTAGACGAGAAAAGGAGAGAGAAACAGAAGAGCAGGCATGGAAAGGAAAACAGGTTTGAGTTTCAAAATAAATGACTCCTACTTCCTGCATGGCTTCTTCCTTAATCCATAATCCCAGAGGCCGCCGCTGAAGCTGACCGTGACTGTAACTGTACCCCGTCAACCTTTTTGAAACGTGCTGTTTTGCCAGGGTTACCTCACAGGAATTACATTTTAATTTGGCCGCGTTACCAGCCTTGCCGGGGTGCTTCATCGGCCATTTAAAATGCCAAAGATATGGCAGAGCAACCTCTAGATGCTTTTACTGAAATCCGTTTGAAAATCCATTCACAGAAAAACAAAGTGGGGAAAAAAAACATTTATATGTAAAGGTCATATAACAATAACCACAAAAAAAAGTGAATTGTGCAAAAAATATGAATCGCCCCATGCGAGTTCAAACTGGGACAGTCATGGATCTGATATTTGAAAACTAGAAAAAAAGAAAATTGCTAAATTGAATAACAGACGGGGAAACCCGAAAGTGAAATCATTGCTGATCTGATTTCATATTACACCACAGTCGATGTGGTTGAAGCCAGGAAGTGAAAGTAAGAGCATAGCGTACGTCAGGATCCTGACATGTGGCTGCCTGCACTTCAGATGCACGAGTGAGGGTTAGGGAGCAGGACGTGGGGATCTTACCGCATTCAGCACGGCCTCTGGGCTGCTGTCGTCCTGCTCGGCTGCGGTCTGGGAGATGGCCCTCTCTGTGTCCGTCTTCAGGTGCTCGCAGGTGTACAGAGAAGACGGCTGTTCCATGTACTGCTGAGGTGCTGGGGGGGGGGACATCAATCACCCCTATGTGTATTACACATCATTCAAACAGCTCTCAGAATGACCTCTCAGACAGGGACATACCACACACTCTCTGCCCCAACATAGACAGGATCTCATTGATTACGGGTTAGGTTTATATAAGGATTATATAGGTAACTCATTTTTAGTAATACTGACACTATCCACTTACTTCACGTGCTTCTGCCATACTATCCAGACACCCATCACAACAGTGGTGTCTACCGTCACTCAGTGAGAACATTTGCGTGGGGCCCCTGAGGTTTCTTACTTAGGAGATGCTAAAGCTAGCTAGCGGCGATCTTCTGACTCTACTCACTAGCTACTTATTTCGTTTCTGAAACATCTGAGGGTGGGCAGGGTGGCCCCCACATCTGAGGGTCGCCCCTGAAGTGACTTCGAGCAGGACAACAGACCAGTCCAAGGCCAATAGTGTAAAGTTGAAAGGTTTTCCAGCTACAGCGTCAGGGGGGGCCATAAATATGCAGCCACTCACGTTTCTTGGACTGAAACATCACTCACAGCTCACAGACCTTAGTAATCCACTTATTTCCTGCTTCTCTCCGAATGAGTGATTTTCAACACTAACACTGACATCTGCCCACCTGCCTTCATACTGAATTAGCATTTAGTTCCACCTTGCTTTGGACTAGAAGATGAGCTACAGACTTACAGCTCATCTGCACTGCCACCAAGAACTGAGCCATACCCAAACCAAACTGCAAAGAGATGGTTTTCCATTGTAAACTACACGAGCCGAACCCAAATCGTACCCATACTGACACGGTCCTGCTTACTACCGAGGCTGAAAACGTGAGCAAACCGAGTTGGTTGTATCACCACCATCTGACTGGTCGAAATGCATGGACACAAGAAAGAACCAGTGATCTGTGTCGATATGCATGGATTAGCAGTATCGCGCATTGCGACGTATCGATGCATTTCCCGATAACCTCCTACTTTGAAAAGTACTATAGAATGGCTGGATGGAATGGATTCACAATGCAGATTTATGCAGGCGAATGCTAATTCTGCTAGCGTCAAATGCTAACACAACATGGCGATTCTCATACATGTGCTAATGTAAATTTGCACACAGAATATTCATGATGCAGACCGTCTGCACAGGTTTTTGTGGACGGTTTTACATCCCAGTCGCTCTCCAAATCCTCTATGCCTTTACCGAGTCTTCTGCAGTGGAAAACCGAAAAGAGCCGGAACCGGGCTGCAACTAGTGTCTCTTCGCGGTTTGGCTCGGGCACAGCCTGGTTCTTATATGCCAGTGGAAAAGCGCCATTAGAGACTCACCTGCAGAAGGGCTGGATTCCACTTTCCTGGGCCTGGAGGGGCCCATCACTGAGGCTGGAATAACTGCTCTGGCCTTCCGCATCTCCTGCAGCGCGTCCCACTGCCGCAGCTCCTGCTCAAACAGCTGGTTGTCCTCCTTTACATAAGCCCTCAAGTCCGCCGGCAGCTTGTCCAGCCCGGTCAGCGGCTGATCCGTCACCTCGTCAGAGTCCTCTAGGAGGAGACGAGGACTCCCTTCAGTGTCAACGAACAGCAACAGCCTGATTTCCGTTTACTTGGGAAACAGCCATTGGACTGGTCAAGTTGTTACCTCCATTTATACGAATAAACTTGCTTCATTGGTAGTGCGGTAAAATGCTGCTAAAGTTCTGCTTGGGCAATGCCACTTGGGGTCTGCCTCACCTTCTATTAGGAAGGGCTTCTTGTCGTTGATGTACATCAGGCAGTATGCACTGGTGTTGCGGTAGCCTCCGAAAGAATCCCGCATCAACTCCTCCCAGGAGGATTTAGTGACCGAGACGTCATTGTATTTCATCCAGCACTGGTGTCGCGAGCTGTAGATGTAAGCCCAATAGTGGCCGGCGTTGGCCTGGCCCTCGTGGACCAGCACCGCATGCAGCCGGTATGGAACCTGCGGGCACAAGGAATGCTGGGTAAAGCTTTGTCCCTCACCAGGCATATCACATGGGACAACTTGGGCGACTCCTAAAGGTTCTCTGAAGGGTGCGATCTTCCGTAGCTGCTGCTGACGCATTTAACCGAGTTTACATCCGTACAGCTGGATATTTTACCAGAGGGGTTCGGGTTATGTGCTTTGAGCAGCAGCCACCATCTTGAATGGCTTGATCCCTTACTGGCAGACAACCTCAGCAAGCTCACAAAGAGAAGTGTTTGGCCTCCGGGGGGCAGCACAGGCTGCCGTCAATGGCACTCACTTGCATCATGGCTTTTTCGGAGTACATGAGCTCTGTGGTCCTCTGTATCTTTGCGATGCTCCTCTGCAAGTCTGAGCGAGAAGAGAAAAAAAAAAAAGGAGAGAGAGACTGACCTAAGCGTGAAGGACAAGCGGTGGGCCAGTGTCTTACACCTCTCTTCCTGGAGGCCTCAGGGGACTCGAACAGAAACCAAGTGTCTGACATCCAATGCAATCGGCCGCACTTCCGATGCAACAGAGAGCCAAGCCAGAACCTACCCTTCACGTCGTATAAAAACAGCTACATAACTTAGTCACCACCACCCGCCCACCACTGTTTCAACAGTGCTGTGCTGTGTTAAGAGGCCTATTCTACCCCACATTGGTATCACCAGGTATTACACATCATCAATTGTCTATGAACAGAATAAATGGGCCCTATTTTATTCAATTAGAACACACGTGTGTTTCAGGTTGTCAGTGATATAAATTAATTTCAGGGCTACTGTGTACTGTACTGGGAGATTCTTTGTCACATGCATAGTCATACAGGTACAACATGCAGTGAAATATATCCTGAACCACTCTTTTGACTGTGCAACTGTTACAAAGGATATGAAAGGAAATAGAAAAGAAATATAATATTAAAATAGAACTTTTAATATAATACGTATTTGAAACAGATTTACAGATGTGCGATATGCGGTTATAAGTTATAAAGTTAAAGTGCATCGTATGGAATGATACCATGAGTATATGAAAAGTGCCATTTGGGTAGCCTTCACTACAACCCCACAGGGGGACCAGATAAGGGGCAAGAAATTACACTGAGCGCAGTATTCAGCGTATGTACTGAGTTATGGTTACAAAACCAACAGTGGCTGATGCAATAGACTACTTTTTTTTTGATAAGGTTTAGGGGTTGGGGTCATACCCCGAATGTCGCCCTCCACCTCATTCCGCCAGCGTTGCAGGCAGCTCTCCAACACACTCAGCTCCTCCTCTGATATCTGACGGGGGGCAGGGTGTGCAGGCTCTTCTGGAGGGAGACGCGACTGAGTGAAGGGCTTGTGGACCGGTGCCCTCTGTTGGGAGGGGAGGGCACTGACCGGGGCCTCACAGCCCATGATGGGATCCAGCTCTGTCACACTGCAAGGATAAAATTTTTTATAAAAAACAGCACATTACTGTCTATGGATTTTTTTGTTTTTTTAAACCCAGAATGAATGTGGACGGGGTACGTGCCTTGGAGCTGGCTGCAATGGCGTGGTTGCTCCACCAGGTGGGGCACCGTTGGCATCAGCGTTTTCCAGGAGGGAACTGCACGCGGGTTTGCTGGAGGCAAACTCCATGGTGTACTCCAGGACATCCGCCAGAGGACACCTCTTGGGGCCTGAACCGTAACTCAGATATCTGATTCCGGGAAAAAATAAATAATGAGGGAAGAAAAGAAGAAGAAGAAAAAAACAGCCGGTAACCAAAGTGTACAGTATAAATCACAGACAGTGAGGTATTCGAAAAGCTTGCTGTGTCACATGTGAAAGATGAAGGAGGCTTATAAGTCCAAATGCAAAAAATTTAGGAGGACAGTCAGAGCAGTGATTCTCAATCCAGTTCCTGGTGACCCCCCTACCAGAATGTTTTCATTCCAACCCTACCTTAAATCAGGCTCAGATGGTCCTTGGTGGACTGATAATGAATGCAACAGGTTGAAAGCAGCGTGGGTTGAAATGAAAACATTTTGGTACTGGGGTGGCCAGGACTGAAGTACTGAGTTAGAGGAAGGGAAGAGGAGGATCTGTGTAGACGGTATGCCTTGAGGAAAGGGGGAAAGGTCAGAGTACCTCTCCAGGCGCTGCTGAAGCAGAGTTAGGTGCTCTTTGAACCTCCGGATCTCCTCACGCTTCATTCTTGTAACTTCTTTGTTCTTGTCCATATACCTAAAATCAGGCAGAACAGTTACGTTTCGGCCAAGGAAGAAAAAAAAATACTCAAAAGAAAAACTCAAAACTTGCAAAGGACGTTGCGCAAGGATTTATTTAAGGACTTTAAGAGTAGTCTTGAACCTCAGATATCCACCAGTGTGTCTCCAGATCGTGAGCAGAAGTCCCTAGTCACGTGACCCGATGATGACAGCACTACTTAGAGCCAAGTGCATCACCTACCTGTCCACGTAGAGCAAGGGGGGGAACTCTAGTTTGTTGTGGATCTTCTCTGGCCTTCCAAGGGCCTGGTTGAACTCAAACCTGGAGAGCTCCAAAGTCAGGACCGGTGGGAGTTCGGTGAACCAGTGCTGAAAGCAGAGCACCAGCAGCATGAGGAGCCGAGAAGACCTTCAGGACCAGGGCAAAGAAGGCCAGAGGTTTCCCCCTTTAATTTACAGAAGTTCAACATGGTTAGGTGTCGCCCCAAAACGGGATTCTGCTCTTTCTTGAAATAGCTTTTTGAGTGTTTGGCTTGGAAGTGTGCTGCTTGTTTTCATTGCTGTCGCACAATGAGTAATGATACAGGTGTTGTTACAAGTCTAGCTTGGTGTGAACAGCAGCATTCCTCATGCTTAATAAATAATAATAATAATTGATACTTTATTGATCCCTGTGGGGAAGGTTCCAGTAGGAAATTGCCAGCAGATCCTTCCTCTCTGTTCCTATAGATTCAGTTCTATTTAATCCCCCCTCCCTGCATACATTTGTACATACAGATGCAGGTCTTCAACTCTTTCATACAAATGCATGAGAAACAGTACATTTGACAGTTGCGTTTTATAATCATCCCGCTTCCTCGTTGAATTGTGAATCTGACCTCCTGTCCAGACTTGGCAGAGTTTTCTGAGTGTAAGGACTCGATCTCGCCTTCGTTCATGGCTGCCTCCAAGCACTCGTGCAGACTGCTGAAGCCGTTAACCTGGAGCGGGTACTGCCCAAACATCTCGGCGTTCTCGAACTTTTTACCTGTAGGGACACACACACAGAGGTCAAACCCAGCCCAAATTACCGATTATCATTTATCTTATGCATCAATAACCCAGTACAAAACCCCACTAAAGGCAAGCAAACAATGATTTAGTGTTTGGAAAGGATATTCAAGGCATCGGATTGTGGACACCATTGTCACTATAAGAAAAAAGATAAGTCTAGGAATGACTGATAGAGAGGACCACAGAAGTGCTGACCACACCATACATTAAGCAGGCATGAAGTCATGCTATGTGTAGCTGTTAGCTTTGTCATGCCAACCATGTTGGTATCAGTATTTTATTGTGATCAACTTAAACATGACACAATTACAGCTGCAATTAACAGAGTCCATGGTCCACTGCCAGGGGGGCCAAGGTGAAACCCTGGCCTTTACAGAGGCAAAAAAGTAATGAGTCCCTGATCTTTACCTTCATGAACACCCACAGCTAAGAAGCGTCCATAGAAGAGCTCCACCATTGGATTCTTAGGTTGCTCTCCTTCCCTTTAACAAAACAGATGTTAAGCAAAGCACAGAACAAGGACATCGTAATGTGATCTTTACGTATCATGTTATTCCTTGACTTGGTTTAAGATTTAAGAAGACATGGCATCTCCCTCATGGTCTGTATTAGTGATGATATGCAGGGCAACTTTTTGAGCAATGTTGCCTGGCAATGGTGCGACACAGGGCAACTATTCAAGGCAACAGACAGTTGGCAACAACCAATCAGAGAAGCAAATCTATTGCCAGGAATGACAGACACTGAAGCTTCAAGTTGGTCACATGATCGCCTGCTAGCATTCCAATTGGAAGATCTCAAAAAGTTGCCCATTGACATCAAAACTGTCCAGACAGAAATTTTCTTGCCCATTCTCAATAGGAAAGTGCCCAAGTAAAGTTGCTTCAGATACATTACTAGGTAACAGAGCTCAAAAACGTTGCCCTGTGTATCATCACCTTAAGTGTTGGGAAGGTGGCAACATTGCATCAAAGTGAGGTTACACTGCCGGAACTCACCTCTCTTCCTCTGCTTTCATCTGGAAGGCATCCTCCAACCAGTCCAGCAATTTGTGAGTGAACTCGCTCACGTCTTGCTGTAGACAAACAACCACAAAGCCAAAAGCATTGTAACAAGGCTGAATGTGCGATTAAAAGACTCTATTCGCATAATTAATAGTGTTGTATGGATGATGGACTGCATCTATATACTGCATGATGTAGCTAATGCCCATATTTGATGTAATTTTTCCCAGAGATATTATGGTAGAGACACTGGCTTTCACCTGCTGTGAGTCGCTGGATTTGAAGGCCTCTTTCAAGATCTCCACGGCGTGGGAGGGGTCTACATACTTCCTTTTTGAGCCAACCATCAGGGAGAAGAGCTTTCTCAACTCCTGCATGAAGGGTAGATTCCGGTGCTCCTGGATGCCCACAAAGAAATGTATGAGCCAAGGATTAAAAGCATTTACACCAAAAACACCAAATAGCTGCTATGTTTGTCCTTTGTTGCCATTAATGAAGTGGAACTCAAGTATAGGGAAGGATTGTATTTGAAAGCTTTTTTAAAACAAGAAAATAAATGAACGTATAAACAGAGAACCAGACAAACAAGACAACACCTTATTTAAAAGGTCCAGTACTGTCTAGTTAGCCTCATAAAGACCCAACTCTCAGTCTCATTAAAAAGGGAATTGCAATACAGCTCCTGGCTCCTGTTATCTGAGTCTATTTCAGTCAGTAATACTATTCCAATACATAAGATATCCATGAGAAAGTTATACAGATGCCAGTGCGGGGACAGAAAATAATAAATAAGGATGTCAAAAGAGTCGGACAAAGGTGGGATTTGTGCTGGCTGACCATACGGCAGAAATCCAAGAGTTTCTTGGAAGGAAAGTGGGGCTTCCTCCTGCTACTGTGTGTGATCCCAGCCCCCTCCCAGCTCTGAGGTGAAGCTCTACTGACTTCTGGCTGGCTGACATAGGCACCTCCTGTGGCGCCTGCAGAAAATTTTGATTGGGGTGGCCGGTTATATTTATGGGGGTGGCATGAACTGAACATGTTTGACAAGCTCATAAAAGTAGTGTCTGCAATACTACTACAGCACCTATTCTAAAGTTTCTCCGGGAAGCATCACGCCACCCAGGGTCTCCTCTGTGGCTCAGCCTTGGTGTTTATTATTTTAATGTGGGGTGGCCATGAATTTACTGGGAGGGGCCACAGCCACCACTGAGATACGTCCCTGGTCTTCTCAATGCTAATGCGTTAGCGGTCAATAGCTTCTGCTAGTTCCAAAGGGTCACAAACAGGCTAAACGATGGAAAAAAATCAACCCACCCTCTGTCAAAATGGGCAGGCCGTTCAGTGCTCCTTAAACCATCATGTTCATCATGCCTGATACATTTTTGGGCTTGGGAATAACCAAATCCCTTCAACTCAGGCTTCTGTCAATTCGTATGGTTTTGTTAAAGACTGATTCTGGAACAATACGAGTAGAACAGCTATACTGGGTTAAATAAATCTGAATGTATTTATTATTGGCATTGTTTCGGTGATGTTACTTGCTATGTAAATGCACTTCTGTGGATGCAGTAACACTAACTTTACTGCCATACATATGATTAACAGCTTGAATCTTTGGTGTATAATCGAAGACTTCATTTGAATATTGCAGCGTTTCCCAACTCAATCCTCAGGGACCCACAGATGGTCCATATTTTTGCTCCCTCTCAGCTCCCTGCCAGACAGTCCACATTTCTGCGTGGACTGTCAAAAGACATTTTTGTGGAGGCTGTCAAAGGACTTATACACATTAATAGACCGTAACAATAAATAACAGACAATAAACAGTTTGATACTGAGAATGTATTCATATTCAGCCAATTCAAACTGAAATGTTCCATTTATGGTCCATGAGATCTTTTTGAGGATCATAGCTTTGCTGAACCAACATTAGAGTCCCCTGATTATTGTGCAGATTGGACTGTCTAGGGGTCAGCGAGTACTGGATTGAGTAACACTGGCATTTTGGAAGACGAGCCTTGTTCCATTTAACTATTTGTAGGCCGTTCTTTGTCACACCCAAGCTAGGTGACATCAGTGGTGTAGGACCTGAAACTGAAACTTACCTTCTGGTTACGGGGCAGGTCATGGGCACGTGCTGGGGGGCTATACTGCAGCACCAACTTCTGGAACTCCAGTAGGTGAAAGAGGGACTGGAGGAGGCAGGGTGGGTGCATTTACATTGGTATGCAGTCAGCTGATGTTTCAACCAAGACGACAAGATTTTCAACAAAATGATTTTGACAGACCAATTCTAGTTACTTAATACTACAGCGAACATGTGCTTTGAAAGCTTTGGGTTAAAGTCTATGCTCTTACACAATCCTTAAGAAAGCGCGATGAGCAGATGGGATTTTCCCAATTTCAAAGATGGTACTTTAGAAGAGATTTCAGTTCTATTTCATGTATTTTGTAAATGACTAAAACTTGACTATTCTCCAGGTACCACGCATTTCAAACTCAAGGCCACACGCAGGTTTCATGGCACATTGTCAAACTGAAGAACAAAAGATTATTGTACTGACGGTACATAGAAATTATCGGTAGCTAAACATCTTTTTATTGTACGTTTTGTAATTTCACGCAATGGTTTCATTTCAGACCAAAACAAAAAAAAAAATCTTCTCATTCACATCTTCCTTATTTACACTCCTCAGCACCAAGTATTTCAGCACCAAGGTCGAAGGCGGTTTAACAAACGATATGATCCAGCCTCCAAAGCCGTCTCTAGCCAAACTGACCGATACGTTTGATTTTAAGTCGAATGAACAGCGGAGGGAGTCAAGGCACAAAGAAAAAGCGGTTTCGGACAACATGGGCCACATGGGACGTCAGACTGGAAGACATAGGCGGCTGGGCTGCAGGGAAATCTGGAGCAGAATGTGAGTTTAACCCCAGGCTAAAGGTCAGTGTTGGCAGGAGTCCTCGCGAAGCCACGGCACGCAGATGAGCCCCAGCAGCAGGCCAGAAAGTGATCTAATGCATTTCGACCGCGGCAAGGCGTGGGTCAGCGCCAGCCGCCCGCCCACCGACAGTCACTCTCCTCCCCCATTGGCCCGCCCGCCCGCCCGTCTGTCCTCAGCAGGAGTCCGGGAAATGGCAAAGCACGCCGTTCCCCGGACCCACAACGGGGAGGCTACATTCAGGCCAAGTTACTTTACCCTGTGGGGGAGGGGCACCCATGTGAAACGCTATGATTTTCGACAGTTTTCAAACATGCAAAGATGATTTAGAATCATTTAAACTAGATGTTGTATAGGAGGATAAATGTGCCAGAACATTCGGGGAGCGGCACAGAGGGAGAGCCATCAAACCCGGGAACTAAAATAACCAGCGTACAGACATTTTATGCGCGGCGCAGAGAAACCACAATGTCTGCTTAAGGACTGAGTCACGCCGAGTCCGTAAACAGCATGTGATTTTCAGGCTTGGGTTTCCGTGCTGGACAAATTTCAACAAGTCATCCGCTCTGCCGACAAGGAGCTCTGGGGTCTGCATCACGCCCTCCCATCTCCACATTACCTGGAGAAATTTTATTTGCCAGTAACCGAATCTCTGTGCACACTGCCTTCCCACAATGCACCATTTGCAAATAATCCACCTCTGGCTCTAAACTGCTAAAGCGATTGCAGTGAAAGCACACCTTTACTTATGTGGATTGTGTCTGAATTGTGCATTGTCATTGTCATTGCATCTCACAGCGACGCCCTACACGATCAGAAACCCAATATAACCAAAAGCAAGAAAGCATAACATTAGAGACAATAACACTATTTATTTTAAGTGCTTTATGTTTTTCCTGATACTGTCAACAATATACATGCAAAGGAAACAGCACCTTAAACATCAAGATGATGTGAAATTGCGGCTCTGAGTGAGCATTACAAATGTGCACAGTCTACAACAGTGTTCCCCAATCCAGACCTCAGGAACCAAAAGCCGGTCCATGTTTTCGCTCCCTGCCAAACAGTCCACATGTTTGCTCCCTATTGGAAGGGAGCTGAGAAGGAGCAGAAACGTGGACTGTCTGTGGGTCCCCCTGGACCGGATGGGGAAACACTGCTCTAAAATGTATTTGTTTAGACAGCGCAGGTTTCACTTGAGGGAAAGCACATTAAACCTGTTATTTGAGCAGGTGGTATGGATACTGTTTGGTACACACTACACAATGCAGAGCTCTCGGTCGAAATCTCAAACACAAAGCTAAGCTGTAGGATTAAGGGCACGAGCTACAGACCCACCTGGATGACAGCACTGAACCAACAGGTGTTGCCCACGTTCTTCAGCCCCACAGGGCAATTCTCGCACCTCTTCCTCTCATAGGGGTTGGGCGAGTCGCTCCACACCTGTTCGCCGGTCTGCTGCAAGTTGGCCTTGTTCTCCGCGATGCTGGCTTCCAGGACTCTGCACAGTTATCAAGGGACCTGCTGTTCCTAATGATGATTTAGCAACGTCAAGGTCATCAAGAAGATGTAAAGGACCTTAAATGGGAGAACTGATTGTGAACTGAGTGATGGCGAAGATTTTCTCAGCATCAGCCTTTATTGTCAGTTATTTGTTACTATGGTCTATTAATGTGTAAATGTCTTTTGACTGCCTGAATCTGTGCAATGTGCTATTGTAAACCTGAAATTCCCTTCTGAAATATATATGCAAATATGTACGTATATAGGTATTCATCTATCCATCCATCCATCCATGAAGTGAAGGAGAATACTAAAAATGGGTGTGAACAACACACTTCCACAACAACAAACAAAGTAGAATTGATGCTCCTACACCAAACCCATAAGGAACTTATTGTTTTGTAACAGTGTCAAAATAGGTTTTTAAATGCACATGGCAGAGCGTCTAACTGAGACACAGCATTGACACAGCGGTGGAGAACCTGCTGATGGCCTGCTCCTCGTCTGTGATTCCCGTCTCCCTGAAGGCCCTGCTGGACTCCTCCAGGCTAAGAGCAATGGCTCTCTGGAGGTCATCTTTGTCATCTCCTGTCAGATCGATAACATCTGAAACAGTAGAGGACCACCAGACATACTGTAAACAGACTCGGCAGAGCGACATGCAGAAAACAATTAGCACGGTAACGGATGAGATAACAGGAGGCACAAATGAATGACTTAAACAATAATAAACTGAGCTTTTTAAACTGTTTAATTCCCGTATCTGAGGACCACTGAGACTCCCCGGGGGGGGGGGGGGGGGGGGGGGGGGGGTCACACATCGGGAATGGTGTTTGGGGTAAAATGAGGTAAAAGAAGCCCCAAGAACACGAAGCTGGATCATCGGGTCCGTAAAATCGCCGTGCTGCTCTCATCGTGCTACAGCTACGTTTAATATCAGCCACACGAGCGAGAAGCCATTCTCCCCTGAACAAATTTATGCGGCAGTACTGAAGGCAAAACAGAGTGGGTGGCTGTCAGCACGCTCAGTAGAGGGGGCGCATGCAAGCCTTCACTCCTCACATGTAGGTGTGATGCTCGCAATTTAAGGGAGTATTGAGTTGTGAGAGGTAACCTGGTCACTCATGATTGGATGGAAGGAGGTACAAATTAGGACGTGTTTTGATAACAGGGACTACATGTTAAAACCTGCTCTATCAGTCTATTTCCTTTATATGGCATAGCTCTGAAATCAAAGAAACATAAAAATATTTTAAAAATTAAAACATATTTCTTTTCTTATAAGACAAACAATGTTTTCCATGCATGTTCAATTAACCATAATCAATTAATTAACATGCACCTGTGGAATGGTCGTTAAGACC
>JAODLC010000040.1:11322927-11337360 GCA_026781145.1 Hippopotamyrus pictus | reverse complement strand
GGGGGTTGGGAAGGTAAGCTTTTCTCACCAAGAAAAAAGGACAGAAAGGAACGTGACCAGTTAACGGGCTAAAAAAACTGAAATACGGCCATTGTCCTCCGCAAGCGATGTCTAAACGGCTAGCTATGTGCGATGTGGGGTCATCGCTAAGACGATCGCACGGCCTCCATTTTCTAAGACAACAATCTCCTACCTTTGGTTCAGATTTTTTTCCATGCTTATTTAGCTTCTTCTTTTTTTTGGAAAACTGCATTTCCTGTGGTGACTTGAATGCTCCACAGTCGTGCGGAGGACATGACTTAGAGGGCATTTCCAGGAGGCTGAAGAAGGCCGATCACGACTGCACAGGATTCTGGGTACCCCTGGTGCCACAACACACTAGTAGAATTCAAGGCTGAAACTCAGGGTTCAAGGTCCAGAAAGTAGCCTCATGACAAAATTGCGCTGTTGTACACATACAAACAAACCATGAACAGCAAACATCCATTCATCCATCCATTTTCTATGCCCACTTGTCTTATGCAGGGTCAAGGGGGTCCAGAATCCCGGAAGCTCCCAGTGCAGGGCAGGGAATAACCCAGCATGGGGTGCCAACTCATCACAGACATGGTAAGTAACCCAAAGATAAAGCACTATCAGGCACTCAGTGTTAAATTGATTGTGCATGCATGTGTGTGCGTATGTGCGTGTGGGTGGGTGTGCCTGCGCGTGTGAGTGCTTGCACGTGTGTGTGTGTGGGTTTGCATAGATCACATTTGAGGACCAAATTGTCCCCAAAGTGTAGTAAAACTTGAAATTTACCTACTTTTGCGGACATCTTTTGAGGTCCCCATTTAGATAACCTCAGATTTATAAAAATCTGTGAATGCAATAAAAAAAGTAAAAGGCCAAAAGTCTTGTATTTGGGTTGGTTACTTATGGTTAAAGTTAGGGATGGGTAGGGGTTAAGGGTGTCGTGATTGAGATTATAGCTTTTCCCAATGAAATGAATGGACGGTCCCCATTTAGATAGTAAGACCAACCTGTGTGTGTGCGTGCATGTGTGTACGTGTGTGTGCGAGCGGGTATACCTATCCTTATGGGGACACAACGTCCCCATAACGTGATAAATATCCGAAAAATATCCAGTTTCCTGGTCCCCATAAGGGAAAACTATTTTATAAAAATCGATGACTGCTATGAAAAAACTAAAAATGCAAACCTCTTGTATCTTGCTTGGTTACTTATGGTTATGGTCAGGGCTGGGTGGGGGTTAAGGTTGTCATAGTTAGCGTTAGCATTTTTCCCATAGAAGTGAATGAGCAGTCCCCATAAAGGTAGGTATAACCGACATGTGCGTGCATGCATGCGTGCATGCGTGTGTGTGTGTGCGTGTGTACACACCCGGGGAGTCCTGTACTATGAGCTTCCCAGGATAACACTGAAATTAGTAATTAGGAAACACTATAGACCTGTCTCATCCTTTTCTCCTTAAACAAATCACAGTTACGCAAGATGCAATATAGCCTGTTGGTCCTAGTTTCCATAACACAAATAACGACTTAACAGTGAATACAATGCAATAATGTTACACGATAAATGATACCTAACACACAATGGGGGGAAAAATTAAAATGAGTCAATATTATTTATTCAAATTGTGCATTTTAGTACTTTATTTAAAACCTGTGCAAGTAAACACCGAAAATGAGAACGATAAAAAAAAAAATAGGCTTCAGCTCTTCACATGGAAAGATGATGGGCAACGTGGACAAAAATGTCTTTAAAGCCTAATAGGAAACAACAGTACAGTCTGACGTGCTGTCCTTGACACTGTCAGCACTGTACCGGAAGTATTGTGTAAACTGGTCTGGTTTTACACCAGTTCAAAAACAATGGAAAAAATAGATATATAATGCACATTAGTAAATGTTTAGTTGCTTCTCAGTTTATAATTCTGTCGACTGACTGTTCACATTTTATGTGACGAGCGCTCAACATTAAAAGACCTATTTTAAGACTTTATATTTCTCCACATCCAGTATTAATACATAGGTACTTCCCATGCCTCTGCATGCAACAGGCAGCAGTGTAGAGCAGACATAACACAACGATTTGCAGAACAAAGATTATCATAAGCTTACAACAGAGAGACATGCAAAAGAGTAAAAGGAACAAAAAAAACAACTCATCTTCTCTCAGGTTATGTACATTATTACACAATTTACATCAGCTTGAGGGAATTGAAAACTATTACATTGTCTTTCTCTTGAACCATACAAAATAGCTATCTTTCATAGTGAAAGTACTATTTACACAAGTACATTTTAATCCACTCTTCATTCCTAACCCAATGTAAGTGATATTGAGAGGAAAATATATATATACACACATCACATTTAAGACTTAAAAAAAAAATACTACAACAGTGATGACCTGCTTATGTGTAGAACTGCAATGAGAATGTGTAGCACACAGACGCCAAAAGAAATTGTAACTGTCCTAAAATTTGTTTCCACCCAATCGGCAAAACTGCAAAGGATAAAAAAAAAAACACTGAAACCCCCCCGCTAGACTCCCAGGTTCAACTGCTCAAGAAGTTCCTGGCTTTTACGTGGCTTTTGACAGCTGACATGTCGACGCACCTGAACTCATGGTGCAGTCTGCAGGTTTTATACAGATGGGGTGTCACACAAGGCCCTTGAGTAACTTTCTGCCAATGCAGATGAATCAGGGATGAAATTTAAACTCGGGAGAGTTACTGACTAAATGGGTCAATTTCCCATTTTTCACTGATTAAAAATCACAGCATTTCTGAACTTGACAACCAATAGTCAAAATGAATTAAAACCTGACCAAGCACATATCGTATTTGTACTTCTCAAATTGTATTAGACTGGGCACTGTTACATGCCATAAGGTGTGCAGATGGACCGCAAAATTTACAATGAAGAAAAAATAAAGAAAAATGCAAAAGATCATAACAGTAATACATGACTGTCTCATAACAAGCCCTAACTGTGGGACACATCTCAAAGCATACAGACAGTTTCATCACCAATAAAGAAACTGGCGCAAAATGTAACACAAACTTGATTCCCTGACTCAGGAGGCTGGTCTGGATTTCAATTTGCCCCCCACTCCCAATGGCTCTAGAGAGTCTCATTTTGCATTGGGGGGGGGGGGGGGGGCTGGCGTTTGTGGCAACATACCTGTCCTAGTTTTGGGTAAAACGACCGTGAAGAAATTCAAACTCAAGCTGAACCGCACGTAGAAACACCACCGCCAATATCTGCAAGCCAATTCACCAAAGACACATACAGCCTCTCACCCTGAAACCGGTCAGGCGCACATGTGACTATAGATGTCTGGGGGGGAGCAGGACTTGCTAAAATGTCTGCAGCAAGGGGCTGGAGGAGAATGAAAATAAAGTCATACAACACCGAAGGAAAGCAAAAGCAAATTAAAATGTCGGACTGCGAACTTGAATATTATTATGGCTCTAGCTATTTTTTTTTAATAACTGCAGTCGAACTTAAATGAGACTGTTTCAATGACCTTCCCTGCTGCACGTTGAGGCACCAGGAAAAACCTCACCTCTGCACAGCGCATTTGCATTAAGCTCGACAAATTGGGTACCCGTGAGTTAAGCGCTTGTCTTAATCGCTTACTTTAATAGTCTATGTTCCAATAAAACCTATGTTTAAAATTATGCATAGTGAAAATATTCATAAATGACTTCAAAGATAAATTATTTAGATTCAGAATATCATTAAAAAAGGATGCTTTGGATTATTACCATTTTGTCATTATGTTACCTATTAGTATTGAATTTATTATCCTTGTATGTTTTTTTTTCCTTTTTTTCTTTCTCACAAACTTTAAATAAACAACACAAAGTAGTAAAGTAAGCAAAACAGACCAAAAAGGGAACTTTTCAATTCTGGTATGAGCGTTTTAGTCTTTTTAATCTTGTGGTAGACTAGACCTTCTTGGGGGACCCATTGAGACATTCAGGGTTACTGTCATGGCTCTCATTGCGCAGCTGCGACTGGCATTTCAAGGACATGCCATGGTCATTGACCTCAATGTCAGCCAGGGGTTCCTCCTTGACTTTCACCTGCATCCTGCATGGTGTCGATACAGTGCACAGCTCCTTCCTTCCTTGGCTAAGTTGGGTGTTTCCTTTCTGGAGCATATAGTACAAGATGGGGTTAGTTTTAGTCAGCCGCGGGGAGTCGGGTCGGGAGTCCCGTTTCTCATCCCCGCCGGCAGCCCACTGGATAGGGCCCTCAGAGTCCCGTCTGAGAGGGAGAAGGTTCGATCTGAGAGAGTCCTGCCTGACGGTATGATTTCCCCAAGGGGAGCCTGAGGACCTGTCACTTGCTGTGAGTGTGGCTGTGGAGCTGAACTCGACAGCTCCCAGACCCTGTGGGCTAGCATTCACCCGTGAGCCAACAAGCTCGCGGTTAGGTCCACACTCATTGGGGCTGCTTCCGTTGGCTTTGCAGTTGGCCTGAAGAGGGCTGGTGGCACTCCGGGACTGAGAGAGATCCTTCAAACAGTTATCAGACAAAAGGAGCTGCTTCAGCACATTGAAGCCCCCAGAGTCCCTTGGTGGAGACTCGCTGATGGGACGTCTAACTGGAGTGTCTGGCCGTGACAGGCTCACCATCTTTCTGACCTTGCGACCCCTGGGTGCCCCAGGGTGCTGATCTGTGCTTTCCTTTGGGGTCTCGCCCCTGCTGAGATCTGTGCATGGCATGCCGTTGAGGCGGTCATGAACTTCCGGGAAGAACTTCCGCTTCTTCGGGACGGCCGGTCCCCGGTGCTCCTGCTGCTCTTCCTTCATGCCAGTCACATGCAAGTCTGTGGGTACAGTAGCCTGATAGGTTCTCGTGTGCTGCTTTAAAAGCTGGCTAAGAAGGCCATCCTTGTGGACAGCATCTGGGGAGAATGGCTCTGGCTTCATGTCCAGGTTGAGGATTGAAGGAGGGCTGCGGCCATCATACTCCCTCTCCTTGTTATTGCAGCGCTCTGCTGCTTCATCACTGTCAGACCGGCCACCCTCCTCTCCCAGCTCACTCTTAATCTTGAAATCCAGCAGAAGCCCATTCGAGCTGCAGCAACTCTCTGACTTGTTGACCTGCTTTTCCACATGGTCAATCCTTACCGCTGGCCTATCCCTGTGGCCGCTCTGTTTCTCTTTGCTGGAGGTTGTTCCCAGAAGCAGCTGCAAAACCGTCCTCCTCTCAAGGAGGTTCTCGACCTCGGATACGGGCGGAGATGGCTTGCTAATCAGTGGGGCCTTTGCGTAGTCTGCGAGGGGTGCCTCGGAAACTGGCGTCTTGTTCCGCAGCACCGGGGTGTTGAGCCTTTCCAGCAATGTTACGGGCTTGTCGAGATTCAGTTCGCGAGCCTGCATTTTGCTTGGGGGCACGGGAGCCCTCAATGGGGGAGACGAGACCGATTTTTGTAATCCACATTGGGCCAAATTTTGTAGTAGTTTGCTGGCACTGAAAGCAGGTTCATGGGAACCACCTTCTCTTGTGAAGGATTTGGATTTGCAAAGATCTAATGGGATGGACTGGGCATGAGGGGATGTGTACAGATTGTATGGGGACACACTGCCACTGGAGTCTCTACCGTGACAGAATGTGGGCAATTCTTGAAAGTTTCTACCTGTCAATCCACCCTGGGGACTCTGTGTCCTGGTTTCCTCACACCTAGCTATAGGTGTCAGTTTGCTTGTAGCCGAATTGTTAGTCTTGGGGCTTACACTCCGCATATCTGAATTAAGAGGACTTTTGTCATTCTTTTTGTGGTCCAGGAGCAACTGCAATAAGGTAACCTTGTGATGGGGTTTCACAGCTACATTAGACTCAAGTTCACGAGGTTCAGCCAACTTAGGCCGGGGGGGCTCGGGCTTCCATGTGTTTATCAGCGATTCGGTGAGCTTGTCCAAAGAGGACGAAGACGGGCCTAGAGCCGGCCCAGTGTCCTTGCTCCTCACGGAGAGGTCAATGGGAGAGCAGCTGGAGCTGGAACTTTCTGCGTCGCTGCTGTCTTTTGGCAGGCTGTTCTCCGCGTTGGAGTACTCGCTATCCGACAACAGCGGGGAGCAATGACCAGGGAACATGCTGTAGTCTTCCCGCAGGTGACCCTGTCCGTTGACCTGGCTCTGCGTGTTGTGGTTGTTCAGGAGTTGCAGGAGCAAGCTGCTACAGTTCTGTGCAGGCCTGTGGACGTGCCTGTCGAAGGGACGTCTATCCTTGAAAGGATGCATGGGGGAAGTGGCCGCTTTGCTCCGTCCTGGAGTGAGGGTGGGACTCCGTTTACCTGGACCTATCGTGGGTTGAGGTTGCGCTCCATTTTTGGCCCGTAAGGAGCTTACCATGTCTGGGCCCATCTGAGCCTGCCCCGCATCAGCTTGCTTCTTATCCTGCGTCTGCTGCGTTGCCATGGCGGCAAGCCTCTGGCTGGCCGACCTCCCAGATAATTGTGCTTTTAAGGCATGGTCTCGAGAGTACTGCTGCAGATGAGCCTCGCTGGAGAGCAGCAAGGCCAACTGACTGCAGGCCATGTTGGGCTTAGGGGAGGTGGCGGGACTGGACCTGATGTTCACCAGGTTTGCCACTGCCTTGAGGCGCGCTGCGCAGGAGATGGGATCAGAGGTGGCCGGCTGGGTGCCACCTTGCGGTACCTGGGGTGACTCTGAGAGCCTCTCCTGACTTGTGCGACGGCGATAAGGCACACTGTTGTGGTTCTGCATCTTGTTCTTCTTCATCAAGCCCTTGAGACGACTAGAGGCCACCCCGTAGCACTGTGGAGACGCTGGCACCGCCTCTTCTTCCTCCGTGCGCTGCTCCTGGGTGTTCCTGTTGACCCGCTCGCACTCCTGCTGCTTTAGGCTCTGCACTATCTGCTGCGACAGCACAACGTTCTGAAGCCGGTTGCTGAAAGACTGGAGCAGCGACGCCAGCAAGGTGCTCTCCCCCTTGCACTTTGGGGAACCGTCCAGAGCGTCGGCTCGGGTGTTGCTGCCTTGTCCGTTCAAATCCAGCACAGGAACAGTCGACCTATGGCCTCTGGGTTCGCTCCGGGGCTCCGAGCAAAGCAGCCTCGCCTTCTTGAGATGCGTGGCTCCTCCGAGAGGCACTGTTCTTTCTTGCTCTTCGCTGGAGTCATGGCTCGGTAGCCGGTAGCTTCCGGCTGCCTTGTTGCCCTGCTGTTGGTTGCTGTGCCCTGCCTCCAACCTCCTTGAAGCTGTGGCACCACCGGCAACCTGATGCATTAGTAAACCTTCCAGATAAGTTAGTACAGCTGAATCCTGGTGCATCTCAGAGCCAAGCTCTTCCCCATGAGTCATGTTCAATACCAGGGTCCCTTGTTTGGTTTACCACCACTATTTTAAAAAAAAAAACACAGTCTACTTCCAAGTGTAATCAACTCCCAAACACTGGAACGGATTGTTTGTGGTGCCTCCAGTGTTAGAAAGGTAGGTCAAAGCAGGTGATTTTGTGGGGGGGGTGGGGGTCGGAGCATTTCCTCGAGAAACTCCTCCACAACTGAGAAACTTCAGCACACCTTCAGGTATGACGCTGTTTAACACGCGTGTGATTCCTGCAGCCCTGTGTTCCACGGCTCCAGGTATTCATTCCACTTCTGGTGATTTCTAGGTGGAGGAGGGGGGACCGTGGGGTTGGGGGAGGGGGAAGTAAATGTGGTTGTTGCAAGTCGACTGTTGCCTGTTTGTTCTCCTGACCTCGGGCTCAGCAAACCTAGGAGCCGAAAAACAGCACAAAATGAGAAACAAACTTTTAATAGTGGAACATCCCTCAGTTTGGCCTCTCCACTCCACCCTTAACAGCCCACCTCATCTAGAATTCTCTTTTCACATTTATCCACCTTCTTTCCTATATGCTATATCTGAAATCAACAGTATTTAAATATGCTGTCTTGCACTGCATGTATGTTCATCTGTGCTTGACATACTCATTGCTGAATGCACAACAAGGGCAGCAACTTAGCACATATGTCAATATCTAACAGTTGCTCACCGAAACCTTTTTTTTCCAGATACAGGACACAGTGTGGGGGGCGACTTGTTTTGACAGACATCGGATATTTGGGGCGAGGGGGGGAGCAGACGCACAAACACATGAAGAAAAAGCACTGTACGTGGGGATTAGAGGCTTTGACAGCTGTCAAGACACTTGAGAAGAAAAAAAGGTAAATCGCCAGCTTGCGTTTAGAGCAGCAGGTGTCGAGCGCTACTGTAAAGTCTGTGATAGGCTCCCAAAGGCACAAAGGTTAGGGGCACAATTATGAAAATGCGCTAGCAAATGGCTCGTGAGTTTTACATCCCACATTTAGCAGTTATGAATAATCAAACCGTCTCGTCGTCCTAATGTATTCAAGTATGGCCACAAAAATGACATCACCAGACGCGCAGCGCCATAGAGATACTGAGACTGCATGTGAATTTATACACATATATAACCTGAGACTGTCAATATATATCGTATTGCTGCCATGAAAGCAGCCACAGATAAACTGGTCCCTGATTGGTAAGAGCCAGCTCCAGACCAGCCCCCTACGCACCCAGCATCAGGGTGGTTTATCATCCCTCTGGCCCAGACATCTTATCACATGGTGATGCCAAGGATTTTGGCTTTGAGTCTGTATTGTATGGATCTGAAACTGGAAAACTAACGAGGTTTCAGCATGCTTTCTTCTGTGTGAAATCACTGATAAAATGATCACATGCTGACGGGACATTCAATTTGTAAATCTCCGCAAAAACCCTAACACCTAACCCTAAAGCCTAACCCCTAACCTCAATCTTAAAGCCCACTATAAACTCTAAGCCCTAACCTTAAAGCCTTATCCCTAAACCCTCAAACATAACGAAAGGAAAAACCCATGTAGTTCTGAGGCGTGATCAAACCAAAAGACTGAAACTGAAATGGATAATTAAAATTGGTTTGATACTACAGCCTTTATCTCTGGGTAAATCGTTACATTTCAATGTTTAAAAAATGCATTTCTTATTATTAACAGCCTGAAGAATTCTTACAAAACGACTCAACTGAGCCGCATGTGATAGCAATTGCCAGAAACGTTTTCCGACTCCAGCAAAAATGAAAGGGGAGGGGGTGACTTTGATTTCTTTTGATATGGAGTGCTGCAGTTTGGTTTCCTGTGACGCACCCTTCCTTTTCGGAAGCTTCACGGCCCAGGGGTGGGCAGACAAACAGTAAAAATGGACACTGGCCTGCCCCGTAAGGGCCTCCGGGACCCTTTACCCCAGGATGGAACATCCTGAGACAGCCCTGTCTGTGCTCCCTGGTCACCCCCACGTTAGGGTTAGTCGTCACCCGGCTCTGACACTAATTGGCACCTCGGGCGGCAGCGTCTCTAAGGGGCCGCCAGGTACAAGGGGACCTTTCGGCCCCGTCAAGGAGTAGCGCGGCGGGGGCGGGGCCCGGTGACACGGCCCCGCGGCCCGTGTTCGACAGCCCGCCTCCCGCCACATGCCACCTCCGAGGGCCATCGCCAGTGAGCAACTCCCCCCCCACCCACCCGGAGTTCTGGGACCTGTCAGCTCCACACCAAGCCTCAAGTCTCTCTGCATCCCGCACCCTCCCCCTTGAAAAGGAGAGCCAACGTCAGGGCGCCAACCACTAAAGGTTAATTAAATCTGACGCCTCCGACTGCCACTCAACAGCGCTTGTTTTTCCCAAGGAATAAGTGCCCCCCAACCCCATAACGCTCTATCGTCCGTTATGTCATGCCTCCTCCTCTGGACGACTAATTGATCTAAGGCAAATTATGATAATGTCTTCTTCTAGGCCTCTGCCAAATGTAAAACCGTTGCCGACTCCAGTCGACATATTCTCGCCGCTCGTTCTGTAAACAAATTTAAAGTAACGAGAACGAAAGAAGCAGGGAGCAATTCGGATCCATTTCCCGGTCTCCGTAAATTATGGTTTTATTGCTCTATTATGGTAACGTGTAATAGTGCATGATCACGGACGACGGACCAGCCTGCGTTAAAAAAAAACAACAGCAATAGGAAAAGCATTTTAATATGTGATATTTTAATTAGCGGAAAACAGCATCGTTTTCGACACGACTAATTAAAGCCGAACCAGTCAAAGATGAAAGCTCAGGAGGAGCCCGAGACTGTGGGGGACCGGCTTTCCCACACCTCAGAGGTTCCGCGATGGAAACGCAGCACGGCCATCATAGTCAGAGAGAAAGAAAAGCCAATTAGCCCATTAACGAAAGTGCTGCGAAATCTGCCAAATCGTGTAAAGGAGGATGGGGGGGGTACTCATATATTTTTTAATATATACAAGAGATGACGGCACTGCGGCATCGGGCAGCATGTCGGATCAGCCGGCGACCGGTCGCTGGTGCCTCCGCCCAAGGTTAATCGGCAACGCCGACCCAGATTTGACTGTGGTGACTAGTCAAAAGTAACTTATTAAAGCATGTGTGCTGATAACGCAGAATCGGAGCCGCGGCGAATCGCAGGTTGACGGCCTTGAAGCTGGTGGGTTTGGGCTACTCTAGACGGACTCTTTTTCCAGAGAAATAAAGACGCCAAACAAAACGCTCAAAAGAGCAAGAAGGGTTCGAGGGATGTAACGACTCGTCATGGGCGCGACGGACAGCGGAAGTCAGACATAGGCAGCAAAACAGCAGCTTAAGTAGAGATAAATGAAAAGCATCACCATCTGTTTAGGCAGCGCACCACCATATCAGTAGCCGACAGGAGCGCGTTGCCTGAAGGGGTAACATATGTTATCGACATACATATCAGTGTCTTAAGAAGCGAGAGACGACAGACGCAGTCCTTACGAAATGCATGGTGTCGTAAAGCATTTGCCGGACGCTGATCCGACAGTGTGTCCTTCGATGGGAAAAACCCAGATGTGACGGACTTTGAAAGTACTGTAGGTGGAGAAATTGGGGGTCGAGTCCCCACAATGATCAGCAGAGTTCAACGGTTCCAATATGACCAATGATGCCAGACACACTATCTCTGGACAAGGCAAAAGACAAAATTATAGTGTAGTAATCCATGTAAACTGAGTGCCTTTAAGAAAATCCTAAATCACTGGACTTTCTGTCAGGGAGACTCTGAAATCAGGTGGTAGAAGGAAATTACAAAATGATTACGACTGGCATCTGACATCTGACATCAAAATGAAGAGTGACAATCCATGTCAATGTGGGACATGATAAAAACACTAAAGTCAATCTACTATTTCTTACATGAGAATTACAAGATTAATTCCCCCCCCCCCAAAAAAAAAACCAGATAATAAATTACTTTGATTGTCCTGGAATTGTAATCTATTTAAGCTATTTAAAATGCATGATGGGGGGGGGGGGGGGGGGGGTGAAGCCTACAGGACGTGCCGGGAAAGTCAAGGTCATTCACGCTGCCGATGCTGTTTGACTGGATGCAACAGCTGGCATCCATACAAAGCGTTAAGTTTTAATAAAAAGTGACAAACTCGCCCTCACCGCGCGTATCGCTAATATCTGACAACATGGGCTTAGCAGATGCGCCCGGCGTATAAAAGATACTTCAAGGTTGAAGTTTGAAGCCGGGACGGGAGGGTGACACGTCTGCCTGGCTTATCTGCACGCAGGACATGGTGAAACACGCTGCAGGACCACGATAGATGTGCAGAGGTTCTGTCAGTGACGTGACGAACACAGGATGGAGTTCCGACACGCTACGTCGCTTTCTCTAACTCATACAGGCTTATTTGAAATGATTTATATTTATTTACATGCATATTTAGCTTACCCTCAGTGGGCAGCGCCACGGCCTCGCACCTCCTGGGTCGCGGGTTTGATTCCCACCTCACGGGCATGTGGATTTTGCATGTCCTTGACATGACCGGATAAGCGTTTATGAGAAACAGTCGGCTGAGTTAGCTCCAGCCTTAAGGATTTTTAGAAACGGTTATTTTGTAAAACACTCGTGTCAGAAAAAGCATACAGAGCAGAATAAATATTTTTACATTAAAATTTCATGCCGGCAGATGGGGGGAAAAAATAAGGGATTTTATAAGCTTCCTTCACACCTACGCGCCTGGATGAAACGACAGAGTACAGAAAGTCTCCGCAGAACGAACGTGCAGTGACTCAGTCAATCAGAGGCAGTCAGCAGTCAAACTGGGTCACTGTGACCTACTTCTAAAAGATGCACGCCTGTAAACATGCATCAGTGCGTCGCTGCCGAAGCCCTTTCGACGTACCCCACTCACTTAGGCACCGCAGATTATGCCTCCCCGACCCCGTCGAGGAAGTGACCTACATTGCCACAGCTGGTAAGGTACTGCGGTTGTATCCCCCACCCACCCAGCTCTAGGGGTGGTGGGTTTCCAAGCTGCACATGTTTCCCCCACCAAACATGCAGTGCCAGTCGCAAGTTTGGACACACCAAGCCGCCTACAAAGGAGACTGATAGTGTCGCATCACATGACCTGGCCATCAACCATAAACACAGTAGAAATGGATTTGGAGGAGTCTGACCAGAGTGAAGAAATGTGGCCAATGAGAGCTCAGCATAAATGTGAGACCTTCAGGACAGCTGGAAAAGCATCCCAGGAGGCCACCTCAGGAAACTGGCGTAGAGGAGACAGTAGCTTCAGCCAGTCCCTGGAGCAGTTGGGGTTAAGGGCCTTGCTCAAGGGTCCAATGGTGGGATCGCTCTGCTGACACAGAGATTTGAACCAGCAACCATCTAAGTCTCAACCAACAGAGGTGCCCTCCCTCCCCCAACAGATTACAATTTTTTAAAATCTTTTTTTTGGTCCATGCACAATTCATATATGTTATTTTATAGTTTTGATGTCTATAATTATTTTAAAACGTAGAGAATAGTACAAATGAACCTTTCTATGGGTAGGTGTGCGCAAACTTTTGATTGGTAGAGTATATACACATAACATGCATCTCATTGATTTGAAATATATCCCAAAGTTGATTGTAAAATCGATTGACTTGATTGATTTACCAAATAGACTAAGCTGATAAAAATATATAAGGATTTTTAGGCAGGGATGATAATGCAGGAATGCTAAAAAAATGCAGAGAGCCTGCTCAAATTTGGTAAGCAGTTCTGTAGGAAAGAGAAGAAAGTAAGGTCAACAGAAGGACAAGATCAATCTTAGATAACATCCCAGGTCCGAGACAGAAGTTAAAAGGTCAAGATCCGATTAATTAGAGAAACTGGGAAACATTGCAAAACACACATAGAGAAGCCAGAGGTCAAGAGGTGATCTGGAGTGCATGCTAACCTTGGTAAGTATCAAAATAGTTACAGAGTTAATATCATATTAGCTGAAGTAAGCAATTTAGTTGCTAAGGGGAACTAATCCTAGGCATAAGGGTGAAATCATCTTTTGACGAATCAAAGAGACGTATGGATGTCATGTGTAATTAAAATGCATATAACCAATGGAATCAAACCACTCTGAGAGAAATCTTAGGCGTGACTAGGGTGACCACCTAACCCATGTCTGGTGGGACACAATGAGCTAGGGCAGGTATTATAAACTGCCAGTTTAATTAAAAAGACCTGCATTTCACTTAAGCACCGAGTTCTTGCTGTGTGCTGAATGGTCAGTCGCCTATAATCATGCATGTGTCACTAATGTTAATGTGAAACAGCTGGATGAGTCTTTCAATCAAAGAAAAAAATCAGTCAAAGCACAAGAAGAACTGAACTAATTAGCCAAGCACAGGAGCCTTTCAGTCTTTAAGCAGTTTGTAAAACCTGAAGCAGCTGTGTCCCCACTGACATGGGTTATCTAGTCACCCTAGGTGTGACTCCCTTTGCATGCAGAGTGAATAAACTTACCATCAGAGATGGAAATTTCAGGTCCAGTATGTATAAATCCAGACCAAGATTTTGTTTCAACCAACCAGTTGACGAAAAAGAGTCACAGTCACAAAGTACTCAACTGGTCGATTGAAACAAAATCTTGGTCTGGATTTGTGCTTTCTGGATGTGAAATTTCCACTTCTGCCTACCACTGAAAGACACTGTCCTCCTGCCTGCCTTTGATACTTGTTTATTGTTAACCTGTTGAGATCTGATTTTTTTCCACCACACATGTCACCGCCATAGACACAGCAGGACCCAGGAAAGGAACGCATCCCACAGAGGAGACGACCGCCCAGCACGCCGGACTGCTGCATGCTGGGAAATGCTGAAAAGGCTGGGTGTGGGGGCCCAGTTACTGGGACAGGAACAGGTCATGTCCAGGGAAGTTGAGTCTCCCTGCTCTCTGACCCACATGAGTCCCTCGAACGCCTGCCCATGAGAATTGATTCGTTCATGAACCCAGATGAATCACCCCCCCCCCCCCCCCCCCCCCCCCCCCCCCCCCCCCCCCCCCCCCCCCCCCCCGCCCCGCCCCC
>JAODLC010000040.1:11291012-11308098 GCA_026781145.1 Hippopotamyrus pictus | reverse complement strand
GTGCAGGATCAGGGGGGCTCCCCCCCCCCCACCCCCCAACACCCCCGAACCGGCAGGTTGATAAATATGGACCAAACCGCTTGCCCAAATGCACTTCTTCTGCTTTTCTTCCTGGGGACACCGTTAACGATAAAACCATTAGGCCAACGGGTAGGACTGGTGTTTGCGGCTACCCAAACTCCACACTCTTAAACCGGATCCCTGGGGCGAAAGCCAACACCCGTCGCCCACCCTGGAGCCAAAAGAGTCTGTGGTTGCCTGGCAACAGGCCGACTGTCATCTCAGCTAGGCCGCGAGTGCTGTGATTCAGCGGGCATCTGGAGCGAGCTCTCTGCACCGACTTAAGAAGGACCACTCTAAAAGTTACGTAAGCAGCAGTCTTGGAGGGCGGTGGGCATCTCGCTCTCCGTCTCGCCCTGATTTAAGCGACGGAACCATCCCGCGCCGTCTCTCCGGTGCAAATTCACATTCTCAAAACGAATTTAGGTGAAGAATTGGGCTCACTGCGATATCAAAGATCTAAACAAACAAACAAAAAAACATGATGATTTTGCATATATAACTTCCAATGAGAACTTTGTTGTCAGGGGTATGGGGGGGGGGGTGGGGTGTGCCTTCATTAAAAGTTAACTGCCACACACGGCACCACCTGGAACACGAACGTGACACTTTTCAGGCTTCTGTTCTTGACTTTGGGACACAAACTTGAGTTTGATTGGATCCCTGCAGTAACAGGCAGTGCCCAATGGGATCACCTCGCTGTGACAGGCAGCAGGACCATGAGATTGGACTGTAATCACCCATCTTGTTGCAAACCCACACCTGGATTCACTAAGACTACGCTGTCATCCTCCTTCTCCTCATCTTCTTCTCAGTAGCAGCCCCGCCTGCACGCCTCAAAGCAAACCTCTGCTGACAGCCGCTTGGCCTTCCTAATACTCACCTGGCAAACCTACATCGTCCCGTCTCCAGGCGGACGCCGGGACCAGCGCCACGTTGTCGCGAACGGTAACCATCGCGCCGTGAAGGTGCCACCCCCCTCAACAGTCCCCCGGGTGTCCTTGTCGACAGACAGAGGGGTTGCGGTGGGGGGGGGGGGGGCCCTACCGATGCCAAAGGACACTCTACCCCCCCACCCCACCCCGTCTGCTTTCATGCTTTGGCCGAGCTGTACTCTAATTAGAGGAGTGTGTCGTCCAGTGTCAAATTACCCCTCTGCCCCGGGCCATGCTTGGTCTCCTTCCACAGCCTGAAAATAATCATCGGTTTTAGCACAGCACAGGCCGGGGTGGGGTTCCGTGTCAAGTGGGGCCCCCCCCCATGCAGAACCGCACGGGGCTCGCGAATGCAAAAAGCAGCCGCGTGCCGGACAAGGATCTCGACGGCGACCCTTCAGGAAATCGCCGGAGATCTAGAGTAAGCGTTGGGTACCTCGAACGACTCAACGATCCACGCAAATAATAGCCCCGTTTGAAGCTTCCTTGCATTGTCTGACTTGCAAATGCAACCAAAGAACATCGTCTGGCGATATGGTGAGTCAGAGCCAGAACTGCTGTCCTCGTCCACCCAACGGGAGCCTACAGTCAACACCTGAAAACCACTTTCGGCAGGATGTGTGTCTTCACTGTTTACCCATCCAGCAGTAAAAGTGGTTTCATGGGGTAGGCGCTGGCAAATTTGTGGCATTTAGGGCAGCCTTATGGCTTGATGGCTGCAGTAGAGGCAACCAGGCTGAAGAATTCCTGATGAAGAAGATTTACATTCAGCAGACGCTTTTGTACAAAGCAAAGCACACGTGAGGAAAGTTTGGGGCTTATAGAGCGGGTCAAGCAGCCGCCTCCCATTAGGGCAAAGGGCCTTACTCAGAGCCCAAGGGTCCGTCCGTCCATCCATCCATCCATCCATCCATCCAAGGGTGATATAAGCATTCTGTCGGGCATAGGATTCAAACCCATGACCTGCTAGTCACCGACACAGGTCCCAATCCCTTTCAGCTACACACCCGCCATCCTCCTGCAGATCTAGAGTGATTCCCATCGATGTTGAAAGACATCAGGTGTAGCGATCTGCTTTCCTTTGAACTTCACCAGCAACGATCTGCAGTCGCCTGTCTTGACTGATTAGGTCTCAAAAGAAACACAGATGGGCAGATTAACACTAGTACAAAAAACTCATCTTAGATCAGTTGTTTCTCAACCCAATCCTCAGGGACTGGCAGCCCGGCCATCTTTTTGCTCCCTCCAGCTGAATCAAACAGTCAAGCAATTATGAACACAAATACCTGATACAGGTGCACTGGGAGCAAAAATGTGGACTGTCTGATGGTCCCCATGGATTGGGTTGAGAAACACTGTCCTAGGCCACAAAACTCACTCACATCATTCTTGGCTGCATACTATGGTTGCTCTTAAAAAAGAGTTTTACCTTGTTTTATGCTCAATAAATGGAACAGTGGGACACAGCAATAAATCCAGGACCTCTCTTCATACGTCCACTGTATGTGCTGTCGTCTTTTTGTGCAATATATCAATCTTTCCCGTCATTCATAAATTCTAAAAATCCCCTTTTAGTTAATTGCTTGGCAAATTTAATTTTAAAAAAGCTTTTAAAAAGAGAAAGATAATTAAGTTGGGATCTCTGCCCCCACAAACCCCCCCGCCACACCACCACCACTACTCCATCTCACCCTACCCCATAACCCCACCCCCCTTCCATGCTTGCCCACCCTCTCCTCTCTCTCTCTCTCTCTCTCTCTCTCTCTCTCTCACTTTCTCTCCTTGCCAGACCAGAGCAAGCGAGGACATGTGCTGTGTCGGAGACCCGCATTAAAGTCAGATGATTACGTAAAGGACGCCTCTCTGCCCCGTGCAGCTCACTGTACCAGACGCGGCACCCTTGCCGGAGCGCTGAAGGTTCCGGAAAGGACGGCCAGCTAAGAAGTCGCGAAGGACGGGGCCCTCTGATAGGCCGGCGCCACCGCGGCCTTGGACGGGCCAGAATTCTCCGCGAGAGAGACGGCCCTCACGCATCAACCCATAAGCTTACAGAGACGAGCCCGTAACCTCCCTGAGTCTCGGGGTCAGCCTGAAATGACTGGCATTTCAGTGAACCTCACTGCTCTTCAGCCCCCGCTCGATATAACCTGGTTAAATTAAGACGTAGTTGAATAACAGCTCTAAGTCTGTTAAAATCGCGCCCTCCTGTGCCATTCTGTGTTCCCCGTAAGGCCAGTTCCTGGCACATCATGACCTAGGGCTTCGGAACAGTTTACGAGATAAAGTGGGAACGAGGACGGTTAGCTAAAGCGCAGAACGGTACAGCACATGTAGATAAAGCCAGTTCATATTCCTCTGATTAAAAGGTCAGTCCCCGTAAGTGACATTGAACACGGATTTAGTCAAAATAATTGACATTCTGCACCATGTGTAAAATAAAATAAATTCTCATACTTGATAATACTAAGAAGCATTAAATACTAGTACTCATAAGGGCAGCTTGAAAGATGTACGTCTTCATACGTATTATTAGCCAAGAGCAATATTTTTAAGCCACAGGCAAAAAACAAACTCTTATTTTACTGCAAACTTTGAGTATACAGAGTATAGTTAATGGTAATTATGTCCCCGTGCTTCTCCTCCTCAGTATACTGGGAAAGCAGTTATGGAATGTGGATAAGTGGGTATTTCCTTAATTTTAGTGGCACTTAAAAAGTCTGAATAGTTGACAGAGGGACTACACAAAATGTTAAGAAATGTTACACTTTCGCATATGCAAGTCAAAGTGTTCCTATGACACATCCTTGGAAAAAGAACACGGGTTCGCTAGCAAAGTCACGCATGCAAAACCGATATCCAGGTGGACAGTAAGAGCAATATGCCTAACTGAAGCATCCCATTAGAATATAAAGATTATAAGGTCCTTTAAATGAGTAGGACACTCAACAAGTACATCAAAATACTTGTCACACATAGAGAGGACTTTGGGGGGGGGGGGGGGACTTAACATTTTTATTTAGTTGATATAAATGCTCATTGCCTGGTTTACCCTTGAATTTTTTTTACAATTTATGTAGGAACTTCAGTGCTGTTTGCTCTATTCGTACATTAAATCACTGGTGAGATTTAAGTCCATTCTATAAAAACACCCGTCGGTGACAAACTTCCTTCGCCTTGGGCTGACAGTCCTATACGGCTGATGGCAATATCATCCGCTCAGTAGACTTCCTGTAACTGATAGATGAGGTTGCAGCAGAGAGACGTGATTTAAGACAGCGTCTTGGGCCATTTCGACACAACGGTTTGTGAGGGATGAACTTGGTTGGAGCATTTAAGGGAAGAAAGAAGCATGCAGAGAAGAAAGTTTGACCTTAACCTCCTGTTCCAAAGCCATCGTGATGGTTCCCCTTTGCTCCAACTCATTGATCTGGAATATTTGCAGAATTTCAGCCTGTTTTGTTTCTTCTCCCAACAGGCAATTGATGGCACAAGTGTTCTGCTTGATTTATCTGCCCTAGATCTGTCTATGGGCTTTGTGAGTAATTTATGCAAAGTATGAATAATTTAGCTCAAACTCAATCACGAGCAATCAATTCGACGTGATAATTGAGAGGCGTGCCGTCGCTCAGAGGCCAGAGCCAGAAACCTCTCTGACGACCACCAAGCATGCCATGTTGCCCAAAGTCCGCAGGTTCTCCCCCACTACGATCTGAACGAGCTGAGCCATTCTGCTCACCCAGACCCTTCTGCGTTTCCATATGTGCTGGCCTGACATTTGTGGCTTGAGTCACGTGTCACCAACTTGCTTTTATCGCCACTGACAGCCCCTTGGTTTCGGGAGAGGAACAAATGTGATTTAGAATCTGATGATACTACTGCGCTGAAACTTAGCGGTGAAAAAAGCATATAAAAGATATAATCATATGCTAAAATGTTCCGGTTTTTAAGCATAATTTAAGATGACGCCAGTGGCTATGTTACTGCCTGGCAATCCATGTACTTCATCTAACAAAAAAAATGCTTGGACTAGATAAAGGTTTCATTTTTTTTTCCTTAGGTGAGGTAATGAAGACAACATGAAATACACGTATTAGCTACTCTTGGCTATTGACACAACCATCTGGCTAGCAGAGGGCAACCAGCGATGTAATGCACCTGTTCTGGCCCCTGGCTTGTAAACTAGGGTCACAGTGTCACCTTGTATGCCAATGGGTCATCTTACAGATAAAAATGTCCTCAGACGTGCACTATTCAAAGTAGGATATGCTGTAAAATATTTAGAGCAGTGTTTCCCAATCCGGTCCTCAGGGACCCACAGTCGGTCCACGTTTTTGCTCCCTCTCAGCTCCCTGCTATCGCAATTCCCCACATTCAACCAAAGCACAAGTTCAGCGCACTTCATAGGCTGTCAAAGTCATCGAAGGACGAATGTATGGTACACATTTAGCTAGCCACAACAAACCTTTTTCTCCAGTGGACCAGGTCCACCAGAACCTCGATTTTGGGGCATATCTGGAACAAACACTCTCCATACCTCAGGCAGTCTGGAATTTTGTCTGGCTTCACTGAATCAGGAGCCGTTTGACCTAACAACGAAGCAGGAGGACTGAAGAAGACATTCCCTTATATATTTCCCATAATTCCAGTTCCACTGGGAAAAAGACAACAGCTTCTATAATAGTAGAGCAAAGATTTTGGAATTTTACCAAATAATCATTAAGCCCATTACTTAATTCCTTAAATAATGACAGATAACTACTTGGCTAACATACCACTTGGGAATCATGTCCATTGGATAAGCTAATCTATCTAGTTTCCTGTCTGATTAAAAATTAATGCAAAAGAATCAGGGGTAGCCTTAATGTTAAGGTTCTGACACGTGATCTTTACGTCGTGCAGCTTCCTAATGTAATCTATCACACCAGAACAGAACACGTCAATGTGGCTATCGGACGGGCCTGAGCTCCTTCCAAACATTTGAGACCAAGCGGTAAAAAAGCTTCACCGTTTATCTAAAATCTGTTTCCCATTCTCCATCCCAAACAATAACCGATTCTAAGGTTGAAAACGAAGGCATGAAATGTGGAGAGGCGCGGTTGACCTCCGTTAGCTGGTACCTACTGCAGGCTCACCCAAAGTTCAGTGAAGTTGAGGAGCTGCTGGCTAAGAATCAGATCGCGATGGAAATGTACCCCAAGAGAGAAGGTATAGGCCTGGCTGTCGAACCCCAACATGTCTGGGTCAATGCCGTTATCACAGTAAAAGCGAACTGATGTCACCGTACAGCAGTGTTCAAAAAACACATCAAAAAAATCATGAAAGTGCTAGAAACATAAGCGCACAGCAAACTAAATTACAGTGAAAGATGGACATATATTGGGTTATAAACCTCACAGGGAGGGTCCTCAGTCCCAAGTCTGCATGACCAGGCAGGAACATCCAACATATTTCCCCATTCAATTAAACAATGCATGTCATTCACAAGCATATAAAACTTCTGAGTGCATGTTAAAACATCAAAGCCGTCTCCTGGGTCACATGCAGCGCGATGAAACATTGACCTCGGAGCTCTGGCTTGTTAAACAGCAGCATGTTTTCACTCGGTTTAGCGTTCGTGTCGAATGAGTTGGGACAGGCATATGGGGACACCTGAACTAACAAAGAGAGACCTCAGCATTGACATTTACCTGTGACTCTGACAACCTTTTTATTTAGACCTTCTCCGCACCCCCCCCCACCCACCAACATTCTTCCTGACTGATACCAAAAAACTGCAAACAGTGACATATAGGGAGGTGATCCTATAATAATAATAATAATAATAATAATAATAATAAAATATCATCATTATTATTATTGTTAAAACAACAACAACAATAATAATAATAATAATAACTATTATTATTATTATTTAAACATACTGCCTGGAACTATGTCTAAAACGTTCAGTATTATTACGTCGGCATACATAAATATACAGAGTGCTGTAATTTATGAAATATTTAGCAGGTTAAACCCAACCAGTCCATTGGTTGAAATATTGCATCTGGGACACACTTCTGTTGCAAATGATCTGAAATGCCTCAAACCAAGAGAAGTGGAGGATCCTAAAGTAACCGCCAACATCGCGTGGTCTTCGGGGATATGCGGTGTTTCTGTATAATGACTACCATTACTGCTGATCGATACGGTCTTCATCCACAAAGTATTACATCTCTGGCAGCCCGGACAGTACTTTCAGCGCTGCAGATCAAAGCTGCCAACTCAACCCAAAGCCAAGCCCCCACTGTAAGATAAACGCACAGATGCGATGCTGAAAGATGGTCTCGCTGGAAATAAAAGACCGATAGAAACATCGGATAATATGCTTTTTTTGTTATAATTTAACCATTTGATACGGTCAGAACTGCACGGATGCGCCCAGCTCAGGATTACTACTGTACGGATAGTACAACACACAAGTAAGCCTACATGGTTCACGGGGACTGCAAACATGCAATTGACTTGAGCGACCCTCAGTAATCGCCTAACAGACTAATAACAGTTTCACACTGTCAGAATGGCTATAATAACAGACTTTTCCCCCACGATGCTTGCTCACCACCAGCGGCGATGTGAAATTACCCTCCTCAGACGGGCATGATGCGTTTTATTACAACGATACAAAATGCAAAATGGAAACTACGTTACGGTGCCACTGGGTGACACCTCGCCTATCTCCCCGTTTATACGCAGATCGTCATTTTCGACGTGCGCGAACCCCGGTCGTTTTTATTAGACTTGAAACACGGCGATACCTGCTATCTAAAGCATTATCGCTTAAGAAATCCCGTCTCTACAAGTCGCATGTTTCCCGTTTCTTATTAATACCCCTCATCGCGATCTGCGCCTGTCTGTCTTATTTCCGACACGTACCTGTTTAGATGCGGGGATCCGGCCGGGAAGAGACTCGCCGCATCTTCGGCAGAACGTGCGAAATCCTCCGGCACGCGCTGCACTTCGCGCGCCGCTCCACGAAGCAAGCCGGCTCGGCGGCCGCTCACGCTTTTAACGCGGTCGCCTTGTTTTTTTTTCACTGTTTTTTTTTCCGACTAAACTGTCATCGCAGTTGAAACGTCCCTAAGCTGTCGCCGAGCCAGTTGAGCTCCGCGCCCTGCAGTCGGGGTCTGACGGAATTGTTTATTCTCGGTATCCCCGGCGCTCCGCAATGCAATCTACACTCCTCCTCTCTTCGGCGTGAACGCCACCCTTAAAGGCATAGTGACATTCCAGGCCGTCCCACACGCAGCTCGAACCTGCCCAGCGAGCTCCACGGCGTTTCACTAAAACGCTAAAACGCAAAAGTCCTATCGATTTCAGTAAATCCCGAGTTTACATAGAGCACACGCACGTGACACGTTACTGCAATGTTGATTTGCAACATTTGTTTTATTTGCCACCGAAACGAAACGCAAAACCAACTACTACAAAACAAACACTGGAAGTGTGCTTATCGCTTTTATTAAACGTTATCATCTTAAATATATGGACAGGTAAAATATTATGAGTGTAAAAAACTCCATTAAACAAACAGGGGGTGCTACCTGGGTTCATACTGTCTTGTACCTAAATGATGAAGAGCACGGCTGTAGAGTTCTAGCAGTTCTTATTATGCTTTGTTAAAGTGTACCAAGCTTCATCAGTTCAGCCAAATAATATATAGATGGGGCCTTGAGCAAGCACATCCAGGGTGTGGATACAGCATCCTATGTTGGGGGGGGGGTGCCCCAGCTGTTGTCAGGTTTTCTGCAGTTCTCTCATGAATGGGGAGTTGTTAACCTGCTTGTGGCCCCACCCCTCCTCAAAGCCTGGCCTTTCTCCCCCAGTAGAGCAGCACATTTCCTGCCCCCCCCCGTGCCATTGTGAGTGCCGCCCCCACGCTGTGCGGCCGATCAGAGGGTTCAGGATGGTGCTGGCGGTTGGCGGAGCTGTGCGGGCGGCCATCAGCCTGACGTGACGACGGCACCCTTGCGTCGCGGAAGCCCCTCATTAGCATAATCTGCCCACGGAAACAGCGTAATGTTGTTTGGTTGTTAAGGGAATTAAACAAACAAAGGCTGCAACAATAAGCGTGTGCACACGTTACACCTTATACCGCAGAATCAATCCCACTACTCTGTCCTGAGTCCAGACTCTTTACCCCTGATTGTCAGATGCAGAACTGCGCTTCAAAGTGTTTGCATTTTTATTAATTTCTGTTAATTACAATAGCCAGGTGCTTTTAAAGTTATGAAAATTGGTGACATGCTTTGAGATTAACAGATTTTGTGTAGTACTAACCCTAAAATAACCATATTCTGTTTACATTTCAACCTTAAAATTGTATACCACCTATAAAAACCCTCAAATTAACTATTTAAGACATAACCTATAAATCAAACATAGTACACTCATTTACTTTGTGGTTAATTGACCTTATGATGTGTTTTAAGATAATTCCCACAGTTCTCATTTTCCTATTTTCTCTTCTCTGTTCCACCCAACAAACTTAAACATGGTGTCTGTCAATGGGCTGTCACAGAGAAGCAGTGTCAGCAATTTAAATCTTTGACCTTATATGAACTTTCACCTTTGAACTTTAACCTGAAATAGCATGCGAATGGAGATGCAAGATCTTCACATTCATTTTTTAAAGAACTTCTTGACCCCTTTGTGCCATTGACAGAACAGCGGTTCATGGAACTTTGACCTTCAACCCCAAACTATTACTAGTTTAAGTTTGTTGGGACAGAAAAGCAATAAACTCTAGTCTGACAGCAGGTTTTCTACAAAAAAAAAATCAACAAAATAAAAAAGCTTGATGAATTAAACTATCAAACTTGGCCAGTGAATACTTAATGACCGACATGATTGAGCTAGATGTGCTGGAAAATGATTCGTAAAGTAAGAAAACTCTTAACACTCTTGTAAATCATTTTTAAGACCATTTGTGAGGGTGTCCTGTTGTTTTATAGGTTAGAGTGCATTTTTTATAATCTTGTAAACACTTAACAGTTTACCTGCATAGGATCTGGTGTGAAAAACAAGGTGCCCACACTGACAGATGTGTTCCTCCGCACAGTTAACACTTCCCACAATTTGTGTGTCACCAAATATAGAAACAATTATAAGCGATCGACTGCATCTATAGCTAGTAGATTCATAGCCAAATCAGCTCTAGGTACTTATATATTCATATTCCAAGATCTTAAATATCTGAAACTGGGTATGTAGTCTACACCTTGTAAAGTAAAATACATTAAGAAGACAATGATTAAGTAAGTTTTCGATGTAACACAAGCAAAACGCGGGCCAATTAAATTTTAAGGAGGAGAGGAGAATGACATAATTAATTAATTAACATTAATTAACTCGTAGTATTAATTAACCTTCATTAGATGTGGCTTAAGATATATGCCAGCGCTAAAATAATTTACCATAGGCCTATGTTTATTGGGGGATTTGTGGTAGCTTAAAAAGATTCATATATGTATCTGTACAAACTGGAATAATATTAAATTAATTTCTGGCCATCAACTATAAAATCGATCAGTTGTTTATCTACAATTCAGACGCATTGATTTAAAAATTTGCATTTGCTCCCTTGTCGGGGAAAAAAATCACAAAACCAGGTTCATAAAATATACAAAACCCTGGACAAAAAGAATGCTAAAAATGTAATATCTCAAAAAAAGAACTTAACTGTTTATTAAACATTAAAACGTGATTTATATCTGTTATTATGAAGCAGCGGGGCAGATTCCTTAATCGAGACAGCTGTTAGGGAGCAGCAAACATCAGTTTAAGTACATGTGCACGGGGAGTGTAAGCAAAAAGTGAGCATAAAACGGGCTGAGTAAATCATCAATCTCGGTATAGCTGCGCCGCGATTCAATTTTCAGTTGCGCGAAACACAACGATACGTTTAGCCGGGTGCGATTCCTAAATAGATTGGGAGCCGTTATGAATAAATCATGGTTTTTACAGCGGAAGGAGAGGCATCCCGAAAACTGTAATGAACCGCTCAAGCGGGAGTTCTGGTTCAGTCTTCGGTTACTGGGACTGATTACCAGTGGAACTGCGGGAACGTATGGGTGCTGGATGTACGAGATTTATTTCTGCCATTATAACCGAAATTTTTGCATCTATATCCCATTTTTGTGGGTGGCAGGGCTCAAAATCCCCGCACTGACATTTATTTTTGTTTTGCTGTTCATCTGTCTTTAACTTGACGACACAATGAAAATCGACAGAATGCAAAGGTCGTTTTTTTTCCCCCTGGCTGACCGCGTCACAGCCCGCAGGGGACTGCCATAGAGACTTCAGTCTCAAACGCGGGACAGGCACAGAGGGGAACAATCTGAGTACCACCAGACATTAACCTCTGAACCCTGGGTTTTAGGAGAAATACTTCCAGGCAGGAAGTCTGGAGGACTCCGTAAGAACCAGGCAGGTGCAGGAATAACTAGGGGTCCGAGGGAAACGGGATAACCTTTGGAGTTACAGTACATACGACGCCCAGTCCCAGAAATCGGATGGAGATTAATAACCATCAAGTTTCCATTAGGCTGAAAAACCACTATAAAATCTGATGAGTTTATTCAGTTTTTAATAACCTCCCTCCACATTCCTACTTGATTGCATAAACTGGATTACACTATACTGGGGAAACTGACAGCGTATTATAATTATTGAACGACCGGTAGTTAATGAAAAGTCAGCAATACACAAGGGATCTCCTTAGAAAGTTTAGGCGATTTGACTGACTTTCAGCCACTGTGGAGCCCTTATATTATGGGCTAACTGAAATACCACAGTGACCTTTCCTCAGTTCTAAATCTCCACCTTCCCAACTCACTCTTATGTGTGTCCTTCTAAAACGGTACAATTGGAGGGCTGCTTCTGTTTCATCTAGGACAACTTACAGACCATCGGTAATTGCAAAGAATACCATGTGGGCCAATTCTGAATACCGGTCACAACTTTGGCCAGTGTGAGCACGGCAAAATCTGCAGAAATTTTCTATTAACGTCATGGTAAAATTTAAGTGCTAGCTGGAATAGCCTAAAGCTAACAAGGCAATCTGCACCAGTCACAGGTCAATTTATAGAGAGACACTGATCCAGAGGAACAGTTTGAGAGTCTCAGCTCAGTGTTATATTTACAGTATGTGGCTTCAGCGATAAAAACCAAAGAGGCTATCAGATTAGCCTGGAGAGAGCTGTTACACTCGCTAGAGTAAACAGCTCTGCATTAAGATGTGAGCCACATTTTTTTCAGAAAGCAGGCCAGATCCACGTCCGTCGTTCATAAACGTGGCTCAGAAATGCATACGGCATTTTGAGAATAACACAACGGAGAACAAAAGACCGAGATGGACTGCTTTTGAAAGTACAGCAATACTAAAAGAGCAATTGATAGGTAGAGTAGGTGCTGTAATGTATTGGTAAGAGACTGATGGAGAGGTTGGTTAAAAAAGCGAGATTATAAAGGCATTAAAGTCATTTGTGGCACGAGATGAGACCAAAATATTTTAAATTCTGTTTCAGCTTGGAGTGTCGGAGTTAACAGGCTGAGAGTTAATAAGAACCATCCATAACCCACTTTGTCAATACATTTTAGCTCTAGCTCACTTGTTTTGGTGAAAAATTAGGTCCCTACAGAGACACCTACAGGTGCACAGAAGCACTGCAATTTAAAACAATTGCGCTTGAGAGAATGAAAGAAGGCCGCAGCCCTGTGGCACAGTCAGAGGTGTTGTGAACAGAATTCCCTGGCTTAATTTGCGGTTTAACGAAACTGGCTAAATGAACTGCGACAGATCCCTCGCAGCGATTGCAGGCGCATTCTCCACACCTCGTGCCCCCGGTGCCTCTATGCATAAGTGCCCCTACATGTTCCACACGCACCGAAACACCAAGTAAAGGTGTGAAGGTCACTGAATCAGAACCGAGGCAACAACCCTTAATGTTTATGGCAACAGCGCGGCGTCTGTAAAGGGCACTGAACCATGTTTCTCAGCCAAAGCGGGAATCGAACCCTGTTAAGGGCACAAGTCTATGTATAACAAGGAGAGAGTGTCCCCTCTGAAATATGCATCAACCAAGGGCATTCCTCCAATTTTTTTTCGCCCCTTGTTTCATTTGATCATGAAAGGATGTTGACGACACAGCAGTTTAGGTGCCATAGTGCCTGTTATAATTTATGCACTGATTATGGGGAAAAAAATATTAAATAAAGCCACGGCAGAATTTCACTTTCATTCATCATTTGAAAGATTCTTAGGCAACCAAACCGAAAAGCTGAGATGAAGAACACAGGAACTAAAATCCCGTTTACATGGAAACGAGAAAATCAAGTGCTTTTGATGTATTTTGCCAGATTTATTAATGAAATGAGTCTGAATGTAATGCTACCATTCCACCTTTGAAACACCATGTAAGATATTACTAATTTGCAACCATGTGCCTTTAATACCAGAAATAAAATAAATAATAATAATGCATGACATGCAGTTCGCTTCCTGTTTCCCATCTCCTCTGTATGACTGTATGGTGGAAACTATATTTTTTATGAAGATTAGACAATTAAAAACATGACCACACCTTGGATCAACCAGTGACGGGAGTAGGTTATATGTTTGATTTAAATTTTTGATTCATATGTTGAATGTCCAGATTTATGATCAAAAATGGTAAAAAAAATTTATCTGAATTTCATATGGACATATGACATACCAGTGACCACTTCTTAAAGACAGATTAAATGTGTTGGTTTTTCATTTATATGTATATGTTTCACGGGGATAAGTAAATACACTTATTTGTTGGGTGCCCTACATTCCTTTGAGATAACACAGGAAGCATCTGCCTATCACTTTCCAAATGTAAAAAGCGGGTCAGAGCCTGTTCGCGTGTGCCTCAGATGTGGGCAGCGAGCGGACACGCCCGTCTCAGCGAATCAGATGAGGCGACCCGCCGCGCCACCGCTTGCCCGCAGAATCGCGAGGGCACGCACCGTCTCTGCGCCTCGATGACCTACTTCCTGCCTTCTCGGCTAATCCCCGGGTCATCCGGGTGGGGCCCACTCCGATTATTCATAGGAGTATCAGATGGTGAAGGCACAGCGTCCCGGGAGATGGGACTCCGCTGCCAAAGGATTTCGGCGCGGCCGCGACGCGCACTGTCCTCGGGCCCGCGCTGAACTCGTTTTTATTGTTATTTTTTCTAACGACCCCATTTAGCGGAGACAGCCCACTGCACCCTTCAGACTGTCTTGTATGTGCGTCTGTCAACACAGGATTCTCCAGAAATTGCTGCAGTTTATTTATTAGCAATATTTTTAAGCTCCAAAATTTAGCCAGGTGCTTTGTATTATTATCCCGATCCAAAAAATTTGCTAGGCGCTTTTTTTTAAAAAAAATTATTATTTTTGAGTTCTAGACTATAGCTAGGTGCTTTTTATTCTTACTGAGTTCCGCAATATAGCTAGGGGCTTTTTATTGACTTCCAGAATATGCCTAGGTGCTTTTTATTCTTATTGAGTTCCAGAATATAGCGAGGTGCTTTTTTAATCTCTGCATTTCAAAACATAGCTAGGTGCTTTTAATTGTTTTTGAGTTCTAGGATATAGCTAGGTGGTTTTTATCATTTTTGCATTCCAAAACATACCTAGGTGCTTTTTATTATTTCTGCATTCCAGAATATAGCTAGGGCACTTTTAACTACTACTGCATTCCAGAATATAACTAGATGCTTATTGTTATTTCCAAGTTCCAATATTTAGCTAGGTGCTTTTTAGCAGCTAAGTACAATCTGCTTAACTTGTTTACCAAGCAATGAACGTCACAACCCACCACAGTGCTCCTGTTATGTGCAGGAGAAATTCTCTGTATTTGTTGCATTCTCTTGCAAAGCCGTTATCTTGCGGGTGCAATGTAGTTTTCTCAGCAATGCGCGATAACGATCATGCAGGGTTAAGTTCCACGGCATTATCTTGTCCATCAGTGTCGATTTGTAGATATTTCTGTTCCAATTTTCCCATAAGAGCCGAAGAGCTAAAGATGTAAATAGGTACATGGTGTGTGTTGATACAAAAGAGTTTAGAATGATTTGAAGATTTATATCTCACCTGCTGTCTTATTTAAATAACTAGGAACCCTTCCTCAAAGCATATGTTTTTTTTTTCCCTTAGAAAAACAAACTGATCTCTATGGGATAGTAATCAAAGTGAATGTTTCTACCAGTGATCTTTATGATCCTCCTGAAATTTCCAGAGTCCCCAGCTTATCCTGCCCCTGCGCTCTCAAAAGGAACCGGTGTAATTACAGCACCGACGTGTAATTAGGGCAAAGGGAATAATTAACCGGCTGCGGCGGATGTGGTCGGAGGCTTCGCCGTCGCCTCTTCCAGCGAGCCAAAGATTATCAAAGGAGGCGAGGGAAACAGGAAAGGGATTGTGGGAAAGGGATTCTGTTTGCCTTCATTCGGGGCACAAGCTTGCCTACTCGTGGGTATCTCTGCTACTGCTGCTGTTCAGGTTCCTCTACCCCCACTCGCAGCAGCAGGTAGCCCGGAAGAGGGGGCTGACTCCCCCTGCTGCTCTCAGCCCTCAGTTCCTGCACAGCTGGGGGTGGGGGGGGGGCGGCAGTCAAGCTGCTCACCTTTATTTCCAATGCTGGCAAGCTAAAGAACCAGGCTAAAGGTCATTTTAGTTCACATGGGGTAAATGACATTCAGTTGCCCTGATTACTTATTACCAAAGTGCTGTCTGGGACATTTAACACTTCTGCTGTACTCTTTACAGTTAACACCTCTTATCTCTGTGTGTGTGTGTGTGTGTGTGGGGGGGGGGGTGCTTGGGGAGGTGGGGAACCCGTAACCACTCAGTTAAGGGCCAGAATTTAAATCCCAGCTGTACAAATCCCAGTTTGCTCCACCCTGAATAATCACACAGACCAGTCATATAATCTAACATGTTTTGGGTAACAAATAGTATGTTTGGAAGCACATGAGGAGCTAATATGCTAATATAAAAACTAAAGGAATGCAGCCAAGAAGGTGAGCATATTATGGACAAGGACGCGTTATCGTGTCACACCAAGGGCGCATGTAATGTGGGGTGAGGTGCGGACGAGCTAATTCTGAGGTCAAACAAATGCATTTGTCAAGCAGATCGAGCTCAAAAGGGACGCAGCACACAAGGAACATTTGTTTCAACTCCTCTCACCTTCTGAAACAAATTAACATAAAACAGGGATGCAAAAAGGCAAATTTGCGACAGCCATAAAATTTACATTTGAATTGCAGTTACATCCATTTTTCTCCTGTATTTGTTTTTTTTCTTCCTGCAACAGAATACAAAAGAGTTCCCTGGGTATTTAAAAAATTGATATCACCATGTAAGCTTGGCTTAGGAACAGTCATACAAAAAAAAATGGCTTAGTGACAGCGGCATTCCTGTTATATATCACCTGTCTCACATCTGTTGTGTTTGGACAAAAGTATCTGCCAAATGAATGGATGTAGAATTACACGCGTGTCGGACTTAATAAAGGGTAATGTGGCAAAGTCTTCATAAGGCTTGGGATATATATGCGATTACTATAAACAACATGATACATAATTGATGTTTTTTTTGTATATGTGTCCAGGTGTATGGTGATGTCTGTTTAAGAAGATCTCAGCGTGTTTGCCATACTAAGTAAAGTGGAGATTATGAAAACGATGAGGTAAAAGAAGCAGGGCGACCTCGTGCTGAAACTGAAACACAACCCTCAAAATGATCCCTGGGTCAGTGACCTTGTCCTTCACATCATTATCATGGCTGTCCTTTTGCCGTTCTCCTCCCAACCCCCTTTCTGGTGCCAGGCTAACGCGTATTTGTCTTCTGCTATCGTATTGCATTACCCACACTCCCGTAAATACTCTGATATTGGTCTATCGTTCAATGCCACGGCTTCCATATCCCACGCCAGTAAGGCTGGGTTATGTTGTCTGGGGCAACAGTCGCTTAGATACCTCCCACCTGATAGCGCGGTTGGGGGGGGGGGGGGGGGGGTGGACTCTGCTGGC
>JAODLC010000040.1:11246881-11277533 GCA_026781145.1 Hippopotamyrus pictus | reverse complement strand
CCCCCACCCCCAAAATTTCCTCTGACTCTGTGCGGCTGTTCGTATCTTTGGACCACTACTGCGAGATTTACCGTCTCCTTATCAAAGAGCAAGCACATTCATCTGAAAGCAAACAAACCGAGTTCAAATATATACACCTGAGATTCACTAAATCCCATTCCTGTTGAAATATTCCCTCTGACACAGCAGATTGTGAGAGGAACATAAAGCACTGCTTCAGATGAAGAGCAACCTTTGCCAAAACTATAGCAGGTGCTGCTCGGTGCATCTTGGTACCATTTAGTTGAGATCGTCAAATTCACAGGAGTCAAGGGATTCGACTATTAAGAGACTTCTCAGAAGTAGTGTGATAAAGCCCCTGTTTTTCACCATTCTTTCACGATTCCCCATTTGAGCCCCAAAAAACCTGCTAAACTATCTCCCACCCAGATTTGAAAGGGTAATTGATGACCAGAAAAGAGGTTTACTTCCCTATCCAATTAAAAACGCACTCGTGGTGTCATTGTCCAAGTGGTAAAGTTGCTGGGAAAAAAAGCTACGACTACAGCACAAGGCTTTTAAATTCGATTACGTGTTATAGCTTGGAAACAACAGAATTATTAAAGGGATTGTGTGCCTGGGAAATCCAAGCGTGGCCGTTTGTTAGCACATCCTGTGTTTCGCTAAAAGAGAAAGCTATTTTTTTTTTTTAAATGAAGGAAGCTTTGGAGATATTTGTGCGCCAAGGGAAATTTCTTTTTCACTCTTAACAACGGGACTCCTTCTGAATCCGAAGTGGGTCACAAAAGGATTACCGCTTTTCTGACAACGCTGAGACATCACACGCCGCTCTGATCTTGCCCCAGAGTGCTGCAGATTTTTATTGGTCTGCTGACAGCAAGTGACAAAGCTGCACCAAGCATGGGGAACATTCATTTGTGTCCTCGTCTCTTATCATGTACTCATACATTATCCCTCCATCCGGCCAACCTCTATAAGCACTTTTGCAGCCCAGGGTTACAATGAGCCTGGAGCCTATCCCAGGATGCACTGGGCACAAAGAAGGCGACACCCTGGACAGGAAACCAGAGCATCGCAGGGCACATATGCAAGCACACACAAAAAAAGGCCAGTTCATTTAATCACATGCAAGAGGAAACACAGAGAGACCACGAGAAGTCCACACAGAGCTGGGCATACTCTATAATTATCCAATGCTAACCTTCAAAAGGCTTTTCCCGGATTGAGTGGCGAGGACTTCTACTCATGCGTAATATAAATGCATATGATCAGCAGCCATATTGAAAACGTCTCAACTGTGATTCATATTAGCACGGAGTCACCAAAACAAAGAGAAAGAATTATTAAGATCCTCAGACATCTTAACACATCTAAACATCCAGTTCATGTACATTTAACTTATTTAGGAAACGCTTTTGTCCAAAGTGATATGAAAGTGAGGCAATACCAATGTACAAACATACATGCAGTCAAGGAGTTAGCTAGGCACCAGCATAGCCAGTTTGAGCTTCCAGTGAATGCCCAGATATGAGAGTAATCAGTATTGGGGCAGGAGCTACACAACAACTTCTAACAAAACAAGGACCTAATAGGACTATTCATGGACCAGAAGTGCAGCACAAGAACCTTCAAGGAACATAAAGAGGGATTAGGTTGGTAGAGGAATTCATGAAGGAGATGGGTCTTGAGGTGTTCCTTGAAGGCTGATGAAATTGCATTATTGGCCAAAGAGCCCATTGGTTCATCTTGTGGTCTCTGTTTTCTGAGAAGAATAACATGGCATGCCCAATCACGTCATCGCTCTTCAGTTTCTGTTCCTGGAGGGGTGGGGGAGGGGGGGAGAACAACGTCTCTGGGCATTTACGTCAGGTCGTAAAACAGGTGCCCGCCTTTCCAAGCCTTCCATTTAGCTCATTAGTATTCTTAACTCCGCAGGCAAATCCAACTGCTTGATTTTCACTCTGGATAAATTGGAAATGAGCTCTGCTCCCCGTGAATCATGCCGAAACGGGCTGAGAGGTGTCTGAGCATCCTCGATCGGCTCAGGGACGGAACCCACCCCCCACATTTTCTAGGGCTTCCTTCACCTCCTCTCTCTTTTTCTGCACGGCCCCGCAAACACCCCCGTTTGAAGTGTCCCCCGGTCTCCACTCGCTTACGCCACGCATCTGGACCTCAGAGCAGCAGCAGTCGCGTTGAGGTCACGGGGGGTCGGATCGTGTGTACACCTGGGGTAATCAGCGTAAGTGCCACCAGCCTGCTGGGAGATGAAAAGACAGTCCCTGTCCTAAGGTCATAAGGGGTCAGAGGTCATTCAGAGGCTAAAGACCAAATTACCAGATGAAAGGACGCTGCTGGATTACAGTGCGGACAATCCGGCCCGTGGCGCAGTCTGAGTGAAGGGTTATAAGCACTTATGACTCAGCACTTAAATTCTGAGAGCTTATTTTTGCTTCAGCCTTACCAAACACACAACTGCAAACAAACAAATCGAATATAAAGCAAGCCATTAATATATAACCTAATGGTACTGTTTCACTTCGGCTCAGTTCACTTTAGTATGACGCCGCTATGGTGCTTTGCTGTGGACAAAAAAGAGGATGTTCTTCACAGGCCGGTGAACGGCTCGTCCGCTTTGTCCTTTCTCGTAAGTTGTGGAGTAAAGGAGCGCTGGGGGCGACGGTGCACGGACACGAGCGCTGTGTGCGAGGCGGTGAGCCCGCGTCACGTCTGCACCGCACCAAGGCCCGCTGAGCCTGGGGGGTGGGGGCGCGGGGTTGCACACATGACTGCCAACCACGAGCGACCATTAATGATTGATGCTGCCTTCCGCAGCTGCTGCGTTACGTTGGGGGGGGGGGGCAACAGTTTACTCTGTGTGGTCGGAGTCATCGCCTCAATTGTGAAATGCTTACTTCAGTCCGTACGTTGTGTCGGCCATCAAGTGACAAATGGCAAGACTGTCTCCCCAGTCTTTTAATGCCAAACACATTTACCTTTGACGTTTTATTTACTAAATTAGAAATAAATATATCTGATATAAAGATACAAAGTAAGCCTATTAATATTCTGATAATTGCTGTAGAAGGTATTAATGACTGAAGTCCACTCACTTGCCACATAATTACGCATCTTAATCTATGACACAATCCATTAAGGACGATTTTAATTTAGCCGTTCCTACTGAAAATTCCCAATTAAGCTACAGCTGAAATGTTAAATTCTCCCACTGTGGGAAATGGATTTAATCCCATTGGCATGTCATCTTAATCAACTGAAAATCTATGATCAGTTCCATGTATAACATTGCAGAGGGGATGTTTATTCAAATAGATGGGGGACCCTGTGTTAGATATATTGAAAGCTGTGCACTGGAACTCGAGACACAACACGCTATGAGTTCTCAGTTAGATTTTATTTATTCAGGAGATGCTTTTATCCAAAGCTGCATACATATTTGTGTAACCAGGGTCAGACAGTCCCTGGAGCAACTGGAGATTAAGGGCCTCACTCAAGGACCCAACAGTGACATCACTCTGCAAATCCTGGGATTCAAACCTACAACATTCTGATCGAAGGTACAGTATCCTAACCTGTGGATCTACCACCTCCCTGAAAAAAAAAACATTTTCAATAAGGTCTTTCTAACCCTATACAGGACATTTGTACACGTCATCATTTCTGTGCAAACTACACAGGCACATCTTGACAGATATACATAGACAGTCAGGAATCAGGAAGTATGCAATGGCAAATGCTACATTTACCGCCTGTAACCTTGTTTAAATAACCAAAACGAAACCTCGTTTAGACCCCTCTTTGGTGACTTACCATGTCTCATTTATCAAAGTGAAAATAACACAAGGCAGACTGCAGTACTTTCAAAGAGGAATACTTCATTCCTTTTTCAAACACACATCGAACATTAATCTTATCGGACCACAACTTTTCCTTTAATTTCTATGTTTAGAAAAACGTTTTCACTCAGAGATAATGCAGCGGAACGTAAATTCAGTTAAGCCGGGCAGTTCTCATACGTTGGTTAGTAGTGAGAAGTGGATCGTTTGGTGTCACACAAAGGTGTACGCAAAATGTCACGCCACACGATCTGAAGGAGAAGAACTCCCTGTCCTTTTTACGAGCAGGCCTTGCACCTCTCTGGTCTTCCTTCTCAGAGTGCCCCCCCCCCCACTGAATTTCAACCCAAGCTTCCACATCGTCCTCTTAATCTTTATCCACTTTATCCAGGGTTAGCGTCTTGAGGGGACCTTCGTGGCCCATGTTCCTCCGAAAGAGCCAGTGCACGTCTCCCCACGAACGCCACCCACCAAGCACTCCATCATATTTTATAAAAACATATATTTTTACTAAATGCATTCATTATGAAATGAATAAGCTCAGTGTTTCCCAGGGACGTGGCGACAGATTCAAGATCCCTCAATTTTATTCAAAAAGTACAACATAATTACAAAAATAAAATGAGATAGAATACTAACATTGAGCAATAACCAACCAACAAACAGACTATATACAGAAGGGATTAAATGGGAGGGGGGTTGCACCCCCCCCCCTCAAATGATTAGAACCAGCCAATACAACTCCCATAAATGATCATGCTGTCATGATGAATTGGAGGGGCCCTCAAACCAGACAATGCTCAATGAAAAGTTACACACTTGTATATACAAATAAGCAAAACAAGAGTTTCCCCTTGTGACTTACATAGATGTTTTTTTGCTGAAATGCTTATATTTCGATTTGTTGGGTTTTATTCACAAATGAACTGACTGAAAATAACTTATAATGAACCATGGTCGTGAAGGGCTTGAGGTGTGTATGCATGTTGGAACGTAAAATGTTCAGTCCTCTTACAGTGCTATGCTATATTGACACATTTTCCATTGTTTCTCTGAAGAGCAGGAGGATTTGCTTACAGCTGAAATTCGTTCACATTTCAGTTTCAAATGATAGCGTCATAATACACCAGTATTATGTCTTTTTTCATTCTTCAATATTTTTTTACATATTTACATTTTTTTCTTTTTTAAAATATATTCCTACGACTGGGAGGCTTTGCTGCAGTTGGAATTGTCACTAGCCTATTAAAATCAGATCCAGCTAGACGCTAGAACTTCACCAAGCAGGACGCACAGATTATTGGAGAATTATTTGAGCTAATTTGTTGAACAAATTAAAATACAGTAATAATCTTTTTTTTTTGTGCTTCTAGCTGTATCTGACTTCATCTGTGGCGTTTATGATGTGTTGAATATTGTAATAATGTGTTGAATATAAGTCAACAAATTATTATTCATATTGCAAAACAGAGTATGTACACAAATTGAGTCAATATTACCTTAAGAATACCACTAAAGAGATCCAGCAGTAAATTCTCATAACAGTTGAGTTTTTAGAGTGTTTTTGGGGACCCCCTTGGGGACAAGATTTATCATCGCCAAAGTAGTGTTTTGCAGTGGAGCTACGTACCATGTTCATTTGAGGGAAGCAAATTACTGTTGTTTTTCTGAGTCTAAGCGATGACCTTCACTATTCATTATCACATTCCCCATTCCCCCTACTGTTTGACAATAAATAATCGAGACCTATCAAAATTCACAGAACACACCCTTTATACTGCTCTTTAAAAGCTTCCTTTTAACTCCTTTGTAAGTGATTTTTAAATTAGTTTAATTATGGGATGTTTTGTAAAAAAAAAATTAAAAAATAAAAAAAGATTTATTTCTGAGGCATTTTGTACTCCTGCGTGAACTACTTTGTTTCACCTTTTAATTTGCAGCCATAATGAACTGATGTTTACAGCAAACACGAAAACGCCCGCTCTCGACGAGCGACTTTCGCCGGCAAACATCTGGAGGAGCGCTACACTGATCCTGCGCCCCCTGCTGGGGTCTGGCGGCAGGACACAGAGGCCTATGAGATCAGCGCGCTGCCCCTGTTCACGCGAACAGGAAGGCCTCTGTTCTGAGATGGAGGCCCTTTGAATAAACAGCAGAGGAGAGAGGATGCAGCTGGAGAAGCCTTGAGCTTCCTAAACAAGAGGGACAAAAAAAAAAAAAAAGCTGCGGGAGAGGGGGGGGTGGAGGGGAGTTACAGCACTTGGGGCCCCCAGAGTGAGGATCTGGCACCTGGTGAGGCAGCTTTCTGCACTGACACCCCCCTGTTGTAGATTTCATTAGGTAAGACCTTAGGGGATCTCAACCTTGCCACAGAAAAACCCAGTAAAGCAGCAATAATGGAGTATAGTAACACCAATAATGTCATCTATCAACCTTTGTTCGCAATGTGTCTGAAAAATATTTTAACTGTGTCCCTCTTCATAAAACGTGAATCCTGAGGATCTCTGGTAAAACCATTGGAAACTCTCTGTAAAAGGATCAGGGTGACACAGGAGTACAGAGCGACCTCCGGTCAGGTCAGACGTGCTAAGGACGGGCGAGCGGAACACGGAAAGGCGCCGTCTCTGGTGTGTGCTGGAGCGAGAGGCTTGGCTCGGCCAGAGGAACCCGGAGTCCGCTGGGGCCTCGGTGCCTGGTCCCAACACCCCTCCCCGATGTGCTGACAAGGCAGCTGAGAGGAAGCCGCGCCATAAAAGGACAGGCTAATGAAAGGTTACAGGAGGTCGACACTTTCGCATACCTCTCTGAGTACAAGGGGATGCCGGGTCACCGTCGGAGGGGCAAAATGTTTCACTCTCTGACACGGGGGTGCAAGTGCACAAGGGGGTCACAGGAGAGGTCAAAGTTCAAACCCCTGGGTGTACCCATATCAGGTCAAAAGTCAGGAAAGGTATGCGGGGTCCTGGTACACAGGAGAGAATACCGCGTATCCATCCTGCGTGCGTTTTTCGTTAATCGTCTGATAAACTTGCGTACAGTAGGCAGCATGTTTTCCAGTGGAGGTATTAAAAACTTAGAGAGAATTTTCATCAGCTGATTCAATAATTTCTAATATTAGCTGCTGAGAATACAAACAGATATAAATAACCTTTATAGGTATAGGTATAGACATTATAGGAGGCAGATATCAATACATTTTTTCCAGACATATTAAGTCTACATTCCCAACTGATAGTGTGAATCTCTCCTTTGTATTATCAAACTGACATCTGTTCCAGTTATTAGCCAAAGGAAATTAACACCGACCAGCTGCCCAATCCACTTCCCCCACAGTGTTTTAGCGAGCAGCTGAAACTGTAGGAAGCCGCAGCGAAAGATCCGGCATCAGCAGATCTGCGCGCTTTTCGTCGAGCAAAGCGGCGCTTCGCGCTAAATTAGAGCAGCGTGGGCTTTCCCACCCCACCAGTCGCTTCATCTAAACGCCCCATTTGATGCTGGCTCAGACGCGGCGAGATACGCGGGGCGAACGGAGCATCGTCATACTCGCGTGGCTATTTCATTAGCGAAACTGAGAGCCCACTCAGGACCGATAACTGAAGTACGCAGCAGCCAATTCAGCTCAAACACTTTTAAATCGGGAAACGCCGCTCAGCGCAGGGGAGAGTTTTAGGTGCCGTATGATTGTTGAACCATTATTGGCCAAAAAGCAGCAATCTTTTTGATCGCATGTCTATGGTTGAAGCCCCTACAGTATGTTTGCACCTGATGCTTAATAATAACATATTAACGTGTTATTCAGAAGACATTGGCAAACCTCCGGAACTCTGAGAAAATGGAAAAGGGAAAGACAGGTCTTATCTCCTCTGGTAGAAATGGAGATATTTTGCTTTTTGAAGAGTTCCTTCTACACAGAACCCATTTACCACGGCCTGCATTTTTGTTTGGAGACCCAGTCAAACCTGCGCTCGCGATTAACACACGTTAGGAAGAAATGTGTTTGGGACCAAATGAAAAAACCTGGAACATTCCTGGGTGTGTGGCTGTATGATCATTCAGCCTGGGGGCCTCCTGTCAGTAGTGGTCACTAAGCTGTTAATTTAGCCCCCCCCCCACACCCATTCGCATTCCGTTTGCAATGCACCAGCAAGCTGGAGGCCGAAAGATTAGCAAACTGCTTCATTACCTTCAGTCACACCGTGGCAAATTTATGATGTGAAATGCAAAAGCCTGTTTAGGCAATTTACACAGCCTGGGCGAGGGGACAGGGAATCAATGGTTTTATGGCTTGGCCGAGTCAACACAGGGTTATGGCTGAGCAGAAATCATCCTGTTTGAAACGTTTTTTTTCCCCCTCTCTGACCTCCGTACCTCTCCAGCCACCCATGGCAGCCCTCTGAACAGTCACATGGCTACTTGGTGCTTCACTGGTGTCTTTTCAGAACTCTCTTTGCCCTCTGCTCAGACAGGTCCACCGCCAGACAATCGATTTGTTGGCATTAAGTGACACGTGACTAATAAGCCTATGACAAAGTGGACAATGTTGGTAATGAAGTGTCTGTAACAAATCAAAACCCTTTGCCACATATTCTGCTTATGGTGAGTTCAGGAATCTGCCAGAAATGGGCAAATAAAGAAAAGCAAAACGCATGGGGGAGAAAGATAAAAAAATTAGCTTCAAAATAACGCAGTATATTCACAAGACACTAAGAAGAAACACATAACGGTTGGTAGATTATAGGTAGATTTCTCTACTATGATTTGTGTCACTTGAATGATTGTCGCTGTTTGGATTTGTAGGTGTCATAGAATTTCACAACCTTTAATTAAGATGCAGCCCCTATAAAGCACAAAAACTACAACGGTGACATCTGGTGGACGGGATGAGAAATGATGACTCAATTCTCACTTGTGATCCAGAAGAGGAAGGCCATGGTGTTTGTGGCTTTAATATCTCTCCATATATTCTGCTGCACTGGCCCATTACAAGATACGTATGCCGATATACATCTATTAAATATTGCTGGTAAATTTGAGCAAGCTGTTCGTCTCATTAACCCAGGAAACAGGCCTTTAGCATAACAGTTGCATCAATAATAATCGTGCACTGAATGCTAACTGCATTACCCCAGAAATCACTGAACACAAAGAACAATAATCAGCTTTTGCTCTGATGCCAAAATGTACAGTTATTCCTTAAGCAATACTGATCAATCCAACCACGGCTTTTCCTTGACCGCTTACAGCATCCTGGAGCCTATCCCAGGAAACACAGGGACCGAGACTGGGAACACCCTGGATGGAATTCCAGACCATCACAGGATACCTGTATGTAATGTGATTCCCCCCACCCTCCGGTCATTCAGGATGTATTATCTATGTAATTAAGGCGTTTCAGTAATTTAAATCCAAATACAGTAATAAGGGGTGGCACCGTGGTTCAGTGCGTGGCACTGCTCTATCACACTTCCAGGGAGGGGGGGTTGAATCCCACTCTGTTTATGTTGTATGTTCCCTCCCACGCCAATCGCATGGGCTTCCTCTCACAGTCCAGTGGCACATGGTTAGGTTAATCCCAGCACTAAATTGCCCATAGTTGCCCATGATTGTGGGGGGCTGCCCGGAGACGGGGCGGCATTTCCCTCAGGTGTACCCCCGACTCGGATTCCCCTCCAACCCACATCAGGATATAAGCTTGAAAGATAGCTAGCTACACCACAGTCAATAAGTAACATGCATACACTATATGGCCAAAAGTACACTACCAATCAAAAGCTTTTGCACACCACAGGTTTTTACCACTCTTCCATTTATTTCATAGACTGCAGATTTTTTTATTCTTGATTTTAACGTGACGATTTTATAACCCCCACCCATTTTATAACTCCCACCTGATATTTGTTAAATATGAACTTTTTTCAGAATAATTGCATAGTACTATTGATTTGCACCTTCAGTTAGTGATACACAAGAATGTCTCCTCAACCAAGTTACCGATTCAGGTACTCGGTTATGGCAGAGCAGTTAATGATGCACTGCAGATTAATACTCTTTTGTTAATGTTTTAAACGAAATGGAACAATCCTTTATTTGCCATTTGCACATATGGAAGTACAGGCACAATCGAGTTACTCATTTTCTCAAAGCCCATCTTGCTCCTTTTTAAAACACACACACACACGTTTGTATTCATAGCTTTGTGGGAACCATCCACTCATTTCTTTTTTTGATCAAAATCTTTTTAACCATCCACTCATTTCTATGGGCGTAACCCTAATCCTAACAGTGACAACCTTATCCCTTCCCAACCCTAACCTTAAGCATAACCAAACACAATGCGAGATTTTTGACATTTTTTATGCATATGTGTGTGTGTGTCTTATACATATATGGCCATATGTTCTTTACAAGAATTAATACATAATTACATCATCACGCCCTTTGGTTTCTTTGTATTTATAATTACACAGAAACACAATAAAATTCAGAGATGTTTCAACATGAAATCTGTTTGCATCTCCTACGTCACAGGGCAAAAAAACAAGAAATTTAAACCGGACTGACATCTCACCTGCATACACCATTATTGTGCACTCTGGCTATTGATTACATCCAAAAACAAAAATGACTCACTGGCCCTGTTCTAATTCTGGATCTCAGATGATTATAAAAAAAGACATTCAATCACGGTGCAAATTTCTAACAACTCGAATTGCAGAAATAAAAAATGAACCGCAAAACAGCTCAAATTATTCTTAGGCTGTGTAATCGCTGTTTTTCCTAGCCGTCATTACATTGTTTAGACAGCAGAAGGCGCAATAACTTGCCCTGGCCCCGTACCAGTAACCGACTAATGCAACCTGTAGAAGTAACACTACAGAATGGCAAAATGGTTTTTAAGAAAAGGTCTATTTATTAACCTTTTTATTTTTAATAAAACTTATATTCTAGTTAATGGGCTACAATATTTCACTCCAACCTTAAATTTTTGTAAATTACTATTGTTGGTTATTAAGAAAATGAAACAAATGTATTCTGTTTTTAATTTAACAAAAGAAATATTCAAATTTCTAAAGAATGGGAAAATCAATGGGTTTTTTTCTTCATTCTTATTATTTTTTAATATTGTGGAAAAATCGAATCATGAACGCCATATCATGAATCAAACTGAACTGTGAATTGAGTGAATTGTTATATGCTTACTAAACACCATGTGGATAAGCCAGTCGAAAACAGAGCCTTTAGGCTTGAATGGGAAGCATCATGTTTGGTGGAAAGCAAGCATTGCATTCCAGTATACAAACCATATCTCTTCTTCTGTGAAATATGGTAGTGGCGGTAACATGGTTGGGGCCTGCTCTGCCACCCCCGGACAGTTTGCCATCATTGATGGAACTATGCATTGTGAATTGTGCCAGCAGATTCTACAGGAAAATGTCACAGCGTAACCATCCGCGAACTGAAGCGCGCGAGAAAGTGGGTCATGCAGAAAGACAACAACCCAAAAGAGACACGCGTTTCTACCAAAGAACGGCAAAAACAGAAGAAACTTCTCATGCTTTTCCACCGGCATACAGGAGCCGACCCGTATCCAAACCGTGCCGTTACGCGACACTAGTTACTGAGCGGGTCCCGTTTGCTTTGGCTTTCAGCCGCAGAAGGATCGGCTCAGCAAAGGTGCTGCCGAATTTGGAGAATGACAGTGACGTATTCACTAGGTGCAATTATTATATGTATTTTTTTATTGTGTAGCATGTCTGTGAAAATCGCCGTGTCATGCAAGCACCAAATGCTAACAGAATTAGCATTTGCTTGCGCAAATTTGCATTACAAATCCATTCCATATAGCTGTTCTGTAGTACATCTTTGACTAGGTGGTTGAACATTTTCAAATTCCGAGGTATTGGGAATACACCATGATGTGTCATACTACTAATGTACAATATATGGAATATACGCTTTTTCCTTCAGATAATCTCTGTGCATTTTGACCAATCATATGGTCATGACACAACCAGCATGCTCTGGTCACACTTCTGGCCATGGTAGTGTGGTCACAGCTCAGCCGTGGCTCAGGTACGGTTTGCATACCTTGCAAAGGAAAACTGCCAGGTCTTGGTACAGGATGGATATTTATTGGTTCTTGGTGGCAGTGGAAAAGCACCAGTCATGTTTTGAAATGCTGGAGAAGAACCTGAAGCAAGCAATTAATGCGGGGAAGCCCACTGAGTTACCACCAATGTCCCTGTTCTTTACGAAGGACTGGGCTAAAATTACACTAAGCCACTGTGCAGGACTGATCAACAGTTACCAGAAATGTCACAACAGGTACTGACATTGCCGCTATAAATTGTTTTGGGTAGACTTCCTCAAGCTTCTCACAATAAGTTGCTGGAATTTTGGTCCGCTATTCCTGACAGAACTGATGTATAGCAACTATATCAGGTTTGCAGGCTTCCTTGTCAGCACATGCTTTTTCAGTTCTGACCACAATTTTTTTGTATCAGGTTGAGGTCGGGGTTTTGTAAAGGCCACCCCAGTACCTTGTCTTTGATGTCCTTAAGCCATTTTGCCACAACTTTCAAAGTATCACAAGGAAGGAAAATTATGCAGACATATCGAAGCTCAACACATCAGTCAGGATGTTAAATCTCAGTCACAAAAAAACAAAAACTAGGCTGACAAATGGTAGAAATACAAATGTTCACCAAATGCCTGTAGAAAGATTTGACATTTCCATCCATTGGTATTTCGTAATTTAAATATTTTTTTCTAACGTTAATATGAGCAAGGTAACTGACAACAACAAAATCAATAACAAGAGAAAGAATATTAAGAAGATGATGATGATCATAGTGCCGATGAAGAATACACTCTTCTCACTCTATGGGCATCAGGCATGAGTGCTGGATGTCTGTCCTTCATATAAATCATACTTCATACTTCATCACAGCAAGCTGGGTAAGCAGATTTTTATATATTTCCTGATTGATCTGACTAGCAGCTGTAAATACTCAAATAAGAGCGGAATATGACAGGCACGGGAGCGGCAGATGTCACTGCGGTTGGTGATGCTTAACTTAAGGCTGCTAGCTCAGTTTCCAGGAGAATCCCAGCTGCACTGCCGCAGTACTTAATCAGTTTTGCTGCATTTGAATGCACAGCTGTATAATTAGATAAGAAGAGCAAAAAACAAAACAAACAAAAAAAAAAACAAATAAGTTTGATTATCTGAAATCGCTACTATACTGTTACCGTCACAAGCTCCTACAAATAACCTCAACACTTTCGAGAGATAAATGCTTAGATCGTTAAAAAAATAAAAAAGGATTATATGCATAGGGTAAGCACAGCAGGCCCACATAATAGCTAAAAATAGAAAGTAATTGCTCAAAAATGTGTTTCGAAGCTATTAGTACCGTGTATAGGCGCGTTACTATAGTTTTAACTGTATATTAAATAAATATTAATAACGTCTAATATGATATAATATAAGTGGGCGAAATATTTCAAAGGAACTTTCAAAATTATAGCCATGTTTTCTTACGAAAAATCGAAGGCGTAGATATGCAATTTTATAAATCACTTTCGTCTGCACATAAATAATCCCGCCTGCTGTTCATAGACTTAATCAAGCTGAATATGGGTCAGATGCGTTTTAAAAGCTCTCAGTCTTAATTTCCTTTTCCATTACCTTTCGGTATTTGTGAAAGACGTCCGTTCGACGTTAAAAATACTGCCCTCAGCCCCAAACTTTAACCATAATACCCGCCCCCACTTCGGCGCGTTTCGGAAACCCGGAGCCGCTCACGTTCGGCGGCGGAAAGAAACAAAAAAACACGAAGAGTCCCGAACGTGCGGGGCACTTTCTCCCGCAGGAAGTGGCAGGGAAAGCCCCGCTAGTCTTTCCCAGGCAGTATTTATTTCTTTGGTTTATCAGTTCATTAAAAATGATGCTAAATAATACAGAAGAGCGGTCCTCCAAACCATGGGAGATTTGGCTGCCTTGGCATTTTCAATAAACCCATTACTCAGTAAAGCCATACAGGGTTGGCAGCTCTCACGTATCTGGCGTAATATTCACACTTTCTGACTTTCAGGATCGCACAAGAAACGTTACAGCAAATCTATATTATTCCATTATAAACCTAAAATGAGTAAAAATTAGTAATTAGTAAAATTAGCGCTGGGGCAGTCTACAAACCCTACAGACTATTTACAAGGTATTAAAACTTACATGCAAATGCGTGTTTTAATTAGATGATTTATATGAAGAATAATGGGGAGTTGAACAAAAGAAATAGTAAATAATAACAAGTAACATGTGAAGAAAAAGTCATAAGTACAAAAGTGGGGAAAAAGATGGAATGCCATTGTTCTGCAGCCGTGGGTCCTCAAGTAAGTCCCTCTCAGCAACAGTGCCGTGTTGCAACACCCTGACCATTGCCCTGCGCATTTGATGCGACAACCCACCCACTATCTTCAGCATCTGGGGTTTGACCTACTTCTGTACAAGACACAATAGGGGTCAGTGGCTGTGTCTGCCGCCTTCTGGCGCTCATCTGGAGCGTAGTCCTCTACTTTCTGTCCTGCGTGGGACGTACCAAACAAACCCGGGGGTCGACGGACCACATTGTGGCACCCCTGATGAAAGCCGAGGTTCTGGTACCTTATCGAAAGCAGTCGATGGCTACTTAAGTGCAAGTCGAGTCTGCAGTTTGCCTGGCGATTTCTGGCCTCCCTAAATGCTTGCTGCGTAAAAGTGAAAAGCTTGCTCAGAGCGGTGCATGCGCTAATGCAGCCCATAAACGTAAGCTGTCCACGCAACAATGCAGCAAGTATACACGCGCAGGGGTTCAGGACTGAATCATAGCTTTGGCAATCCCTATAATGCGTAACGTTGTGTAAAGGTATTCCGTTTCCAAATACTCCTCATTGACATCACTGGCTCCGTAATCCAACACTTGGTGCAAAATGAGACATTTATGCAATGGACTATAAAACAAATATTATATTACAATGCCTGTAATTGCAATAATTCAATATACAGGAAATAATGTTACAAAGTGAATAATGTAGCAAACAGTAATGCTAAAATGCATTTAATCTCTGCATTCACATCTATACTGAAACCCACTAAGGTCAGATAAATTGATAAACAAATGTATCGACCTGCATAATCTGATTAATGAATTTAATTAAACTGACATTTCCTAAGAGTAACGTGTTTGTGACTTCTTATACCTTATGCATTACACTGCAGCATGCTTTTTGAAAATTAAAAACCCCTTTCAATCATACACCTGCAATCCTACTTAAAACATGAGCAAGCAATATATGTTATATAACTACAGCATTTAATTTAATTGCAATTGCATGTAGATGTTTGCACTTAATAAATAAAACATTTTCTTAATTCCAAGCTTATTGGAAAAAGACCATCTCAGTTCTGGAAAACAAAGTAATAGAGAAAATCATTTGCTCTTTTTTAAAAGCTATCTATATTTAGTGAATGCAGTTAAACATGTTACGAAAAAAAAAAAAAAAAATGTAAGAACCTACAGTGAATATTAATTGGTCCTCCAGTAACCTTTGATACAAGATCATGACCTCCAGCAAAACCAGGTGCCACGGACCGGGAGTTGTTTGTTTGCTGCCCGGGTTCTGATCCTGTCCTGCGTGGGGTGGGAGGGGCTGGGGTCATTGTGAAGATGGCCTAGTGAAGCAGTGGCTTCCTGTATATAGAGGATTATGGGCAGGATTTCAGCCAGTGCTAATCTGGGTGACAGAAGGCAGCTGACCAGAGAAGGGGCAGCTCGCTTGCACTGGAGCAGCAGACTGTTACATTATACGCTGCACTGGGATCTTGGAACAACGAAACGACTCAGCAAAATGAACCTCTTCTGCTTCTCCCTGGTAAGGTAGACTTTTATAGCCGTCTTAGTTCTAATGTGGGTGCAGTGAAGGGGGTTCTGTCTTTCGAATATCATTGTGTTATGCTGAGGATGTGTTCCCTGCATCAATCAGCAGGTCAACCTGTTTCCATGGGCTTTAATGAGACTTGAGGATGTCCCGTAATCTGGACCGTGGTACAAACCGGCAGGCTCGCTTAATTTTTAGTCAAGTGGTCTAAAGCCTTCTGATAGCAAACATGTAGAGCAATGGTTGCCAACCAATCGATGGTGATCACCGGGTTGTTGGTAGTCGATTGTGACAATCAGACTGGCTTCCCCCATCGGCAAAGTCCACTGATGCAGCATCCCACACCCCCATTGCAAAAAATACTGTCACAATTAGGTAGCTCGCCAGATTATTTTATTTGTAAAAGTAACTCAACAAAGGCTGAAATGGGCAGATTCTTAGATAGATGTGAAGGAATATGTGACTTTTAGAAAAATGAAATATTACCATAGCAGATCCTGGAGCATGAGGTTTGCAGCGGTATAGACGAGTCTCATTTCAGAGCCATTGTCTGAAGGTATTTGATTTCAAGTTCGTTGGTAGACGACTTGCATGGGAACCCATAATCTGGGTAAACTGTAGGGCACTGAAGGACGGTGACAATCAGTAATTCTGAGCGGCGACAGCTTCTGTGGCCAGACTACGGATTCCTGAAAAGACTGTATTTTACTTGACTGGAGGCCTGCCTCACCCAACAAATTTTGATAATTGGACTGCATTACTATTTTTTTTAAGTTGTGTATATCTTAGTAACTTACCATAACCTGGGACTGCATGGCCTTGTGTAAGATTGACTGTTATTTCAGGGTAGAAAATATAACAAACAGTGCTAAGAAATGCTACGGAAACAACATTTCCTGTTGGGTAACACTGAGAGGTACATACTCAAAGTAGTAATTAGGCTTAATGAAACAGGTTAGTCATTTTCTCAGTACTGGAGAAGATGTTACTTTTCATGGCTGAAGAAACTGACCACCCAGTGGCCCCCCATGACCAGGATGGTGAACCGCTGTTCTAGGCCAGTGTTTCCCAACCTGGTCCTCAGGGACCCCCAGACAGTCCACGTTTTTGTTCCGACAGCAGGGAGGGAGCAAAAATGTGGAATGTTTGGCAGGGAGCTGGGAGGGAGCAAAAATGTGGACTGTCTGGGGTAGCCAAGGACCGGGTTGGGAAACAGTAAACAAACTGTTATTCTTATTACTCTTATTGTGCATTTTCCTTACTATGCTGCAGGAAGGCTCTATGGAGAGTCTGTATGAGCCAGTCAAGGAAGGCGATGACACACAGGTCTACGCCGTTCCCAGCAGACCTTGTAGCGGGGAAGTCCTGCTGGACAAGGACACCAAGTGGCATGGCTCAGCAAGATCTACCTCCATGGTGAGTGCCATCACTTCTGCTGTGGTCACAGTTACACACGACTGAGCTTCATTTCATTGATAAGTCATTAATAAGTCAGCCATAACCTCAACATCCACAGAGCATCACACTGCCACATCATTAAAAACAGAAAAAATGCCGTTTGGATTATATACTACAGTCAGATTTACCTTCTTAAACCAAACATTATTACTTTATAGCAATCATACAATATTAATATGGTATTTATATTCATTACCATCCACATGGCTAGTTTCTAGTAATGCGAGTGGTTGAACTGTGTCGTATTTTATGCAAATCTGAGTTATGATAAAGATACGTTTTTAAGCGCATCAACAAGTTTCCCCTGGGTTTTCCATTCGGTTTTTCCACAACGAACACCAGAAAGTTAATGCATTATTGTCCAACTTCCACCTATACTTCTGCTAAATAAAAAGATACGAGAATGTAACCTGGTGCTGGTCTGTATGATGGATATTTCTACGCTAACAGATAATAGGAGTCTAGCCGGTTAAAGACGTGGACTGAGTGAGACCTAGACTGCACGTCCGGCCTTTGCAGGATGCTCATTAGACAAACTGAGAGCCACTAACTCCTCCTCAGCTGCAACAGGAAACACACACAGTGTGGGCATATAGATTCTTTTCCCACGGAGCTGATGCCACAATCAAACCCACAACCAACGCTGGGGTGAATCGGAGCTTCACTGTTTTGCACTTTATTCTTCACAGCATCTGATCACCATTTAAATATTTACCTTATATGTGCAGATGCAGACAGATGCACAGAATAAATACATTAAAATGTGTCCCTCTTACTTCCCGCAGGAGCACTCCCGATTTCACCATGACGGTGCCAAAAAGAAGAAGATAAAGTCAGTTTTGTTTCTGTTCTTGTTCAGTTTTGTTTCTTGAAAGTTATCCAGACAGCAGGAACTACTGAAGGAACAAGTAATGAATACCACATGTGAAATCTTATATCTGTTCATTAATGAATCATGAAGCATCATGATGAGTTACTACAGTATATTTGTTACTATATATGTTAATACTATAAAACTTTGTGAACTTTGGGAACTACGGAAGAAGTCATGAGTAACACAAGTGAAATGAAACACGAGATCAGTATGACGCACTTTTTATTTCAATGATGAACAAACATGTGATCAGTACTCAAGGAACTACTTCATATATTCATTATTTGTACTTCAGTAGTCACTACTAAGTATTTGTACCCCATCAAGAAAAGTTTTACCGAAAATTCTTTTTGCAGCATTCACAGCACCAGAGGCACCCAATTATACTGGAATTTTTTCCCGGTGCTGTGAAAGCTTGTTAGTCAGCCAGTCCTGGTACCTAGACCCTTTCTATATGAAAAAAAAAAACGTTTGGTTTACAGTAAGAAAAAGAAATTCCAAAACTAAACTTTCCTTTTAGTTAACCTGTGAAAGAAAATAGATCTGCAGGTGGGCTGATGTAATTTCTCCCTCAAAGGTGTAAAATGTATCTCACAATAATACTGCTTACCTGACGCGTCTTACGCCATTATACAGCTGTGCAGCCACAACACCCGAGTCGCTTAATTCCCATTCCGGTTTCACAGGTTTTATTATGCAGTGTTTTTAGATGTTTTTTAGATGGTGGACACTGCCTCATGGGCATTCAAAGCCAAAGCAATCCTATTCACACATTTCCTACAAATCCTGAACCATTTTCTTCTGGATCATGACAATTAAAGAACAATTCTGTTATAAGCGACTTAATCTGATGTCCGTGCACTTTGCATTGTAAGTATGCCAGCTGGGCACATTAATATTTAATGTGGAGTTTTTTTTTTTAAAAAATATTAGTGCACTATGATGGCTCATAAGATAAACTTTCAATTGACCTTAGTGAGTTGAATAGTCATCTGAAATGAATAATGAAAGTGAAGATCAGAGAACGTATGTTTGATAAGGTCTGTTTCACTCATGTTAGGATTGCTAACGGTAGAGGCCCATTAGAGTTAATATCACTACCAAGAAAATGTGTAAAAGTATGGACTCATTACAGTATATATGCACTTTGGTTACTGTCATAAAGTCATAAAATGTAGTTAATCTATCAACTCATTGGTGTCATGTCTTAGTAACGTAAATGCCATGAATGAATTATCCCAGACTATAAATTCACAAAATGTGATAATTTACATTACTTTTCTAATAAAGGTGTCTCTTTTATTTGACAGAATAAACCTGCTGGCCCAGCTGGATCTAACAATAAGACGCTGTGGTACCTGAACATGTTTTAAATATGAACACGATGCCAGTTCTATTAATCTCTTTCTTGCTTTAGGACCTTAACGCCAAAATCAACATTGGGGACAATAGGTGCGTATAAATAACTTCATTGTTTTTTTATGAATAAAGCCTTGATTACTCAGTAATTTAATCAAAAGAAGAATTATTATGTCATGTGACATCTGGTTAAACTGGCCACGGAGGTGCTAACAGGCTAACGGGCAAGGTGTGGACTTCATTAAAAAAGCTAGCCTAGCAAGCGAAACCATCGGGAAACATTTTAGACGAGTGTCATTTGAAGATGTCAGCGTCCGCTATTCGTGTCTTTGTTTATACCCGAGAATTTAATATGGAAAATAAACTATTGCAAACATGATGACTGCTGTACATCGTGACCCACTTTGAGTTCATTTGATTTTCGGAATCCATTTGATTTACAGTATGCAACCTTCCCCCCCCCACCCCCTTGACAAATAAATCCTAAGTGGAGTTTGGTTTGGGTCCCCTGTCGCAGATGACATCTCCTGCTGCCATAACATTTCCTGGCAAACACCCAAGAAGGGGGAGGATTTCGTTCTCATCAGAGGCAGTCAAGAAGGAGGTAGAGTGTCATGGCCTTCCGTACGGTTTTGTAGAAAATGTGAGATTTCCCAGAAACCACTTTACTCACTGAAAATTGAATGAACTAAAGCCAACTCTCATTCATTAAAAGAAATAAATACATTAAATGAAACAGGATTACAATGCTAACCAGGTGGTATATAATATTAATATTCACCTTTATGCTACAATAAAAAATCGTTTGGAATTTGTTCTAATTTGTATAGGGTCTGAAAGTGTAGCCCCGCAAAGCAGTGCATCTGGGGTATAATTACTGAAATTATTAAATGCAAATTACAGTGTGCACAAACGGAGTCTGGGGCAGTTATGAAACTTATTTGACAGAAATAATGTAACGTTTCAGAAATGTGGAAGGACGCACCACGGACTGAGCCCAAGATAGAAGAGAAAAGGATTGGCCAGCTGACTTCCAGAAGGGGGAAGAAGGAACTGGTTGTCGAGGTAGAGGAAGTAAATGTTTCATTTAAAGATATAACTATCTGCAATGATTCAGAAATAAATCTTATGGCCAGAGGGCACTCGTGGTGTTGCTGAGCAAAAATGGTCTATCATGGAGATGATAACTCTTCCCCTAACCTGACATTATCTACTGTTTCATATCAGTACGTTAACAGGCACAAAAAAAAACATCTCCTTAGAATTAACAAGCAGCTTGTCCTTTGGGGACAAACAGATTTCATGCTGCCTTCTTAATCCATGTAGTATGGCATTTTAAAGCTTCTCACGAACAAATCTCTAGTGATACCACACAGATGAAGGGCAGACCTGTCAAGATAAACATGCGGGTTTGCAAACTCGCTACAGTACACTGACTGGATGGTGCTGCGTGTGCTGCATAATGAAGCATCCTTGGAAAATGATCTACGCCAAGGGCGTCTATTTAGGTATGGGCAGTAGGGACATGTCCTTACCAATACTGTGGGAGGACTGGTTGTATTTAGGGGGTGGGGGTTGGGGGCTGATTTGGTCCCTATTAATGTTAAGTCCAAACTTATGCCCTATATCTCTACAAGGCCAGAAGAAAAACACAGTGAAAAAACTGAGACGTATATCATGCATCTTGGATTCTGTAACGTGTTAGCTGCAGAGGTTTATGGTGCACACTGAAAATAACACGATTTTTAAAAACCAAGGTACAGAACTGAATCTTTGCGGCAATATTTGTACCCGCAAAATCATTAACGGGATTGCAGAGTGACAAGGATATTTGGATATTTTTATATTTACTTTCAGCCCACTTTTTTTTTCTTTTGTTGTTAGGTTGGAAGTTTTCAGGCATGGACCCCAAACTGGGAGGGTCCACATAGCAGTCAGCAAGACCCGGTTAGTCTACAATTTTGGCACAAAATGATGGTGGAGACAGAAGGGGTGTTCTGGAGGGGAACATCCTTTAAATTCCGTAATGTGGCCATTCTGTAATGCTGAACAGAAGGCCTGGGGGGTTGGGGGGCAAATCCTTTGCCACAGAGCTGTGAATGTGCTGCTTAGTCCCAGTGAAGGTGGAGCAGTGCGAAATTTGTAGAACATGCTGACTAACCTATGTGGCTATTGGCTAGCCTATTGGCTGACTAGCCAATGTCCCATCTATCATGTGAATCAGAAGTAACAATAGGAGTATACAAGTGTTCTTAAGTCGAGGGCCTACCTTTGGCCTACCAGCTACAATCAACTGGCTCTTGAGTATAATCGGATATATGCACTTAGTCGAACATCTCTTTTGGCGTTAAACCGTAATGTTGTGCGGCTGCCATTTCCACATCTGTTTTAACAGTGACTCCCGGCTGCTTAAAAATATTAACACCCACAATTGAATTAAATCCTGCCCGACGGAAAACATCATCCATGAGCTGAGAGTAACGTATGTTCTTTCTGAAGGGAAAAAATAAACGTATATGTTTATCTCTGAAACAGACGATTCTTCATGAATTCCAGGCTGACCATGTCTTTGGAGAAATGGCCCATTCAAGAGGTAAAACCAAGATGGCCCAGAATGCACCACGTGTGAAGAAGGGGGGGCATAAAAGTCCTAGGAAGAACAAAAGCATCATTGAAAATAATGGTAATTCCAAAGAAGTCTCCTTCTCTGGAGCAAGTAGCAGAGTAACTAAGGGTCAACCTTTCTCCTAAAGCTACAAAAACATTAACTAGCAGTTCAATTTAGCAAGTCTTGGAAGCCATAACAAGGAATTAACTTTGATCAAATTTCTCCAACTGTAGCTCATGTTCAGGACCGCAAACCTATGAGCGAAAACCTTGTGGCGTCTTGCATCAGCATGACCAAAAGACCAGAGAAGAAGCCATACACAGAAGCCCCAGAGCAGGCCCAAGAGCAGCCCTTCCTGGCCTTGGACCTGTGGTGGAACACAGCGCCCCCCCCTGGCCAGCAGCGCTGGAGCAACCCAGTTGAGGGGCCCCTCCCTTGGAGCGCCAGCTACCATACCTGCCGTCGGACTCTCACAGAATGCCGAGTGTATGCCGGTGACTTCATTCTCCCCCGCAAGGACTGCCACTGGGTATGTTCCGGCGAGCATCCGCCCCCCCGCGTCATGCGGTCCATCACCGACCTGGATTTGTACGACTCCAGCGTAAGTGAAACCAGGGTTAGGGCTCGCCTTGAGCTCGGGAGCATTTAAGGCAGGGCACTTCAAATCTGGCCCTCGATTCGAAATCCAGGCCATGTTTTCAGTCCTCCCAGGTAGTTAGTTTAATAATTACTGATTCTGAACAATTGTTTTTATATTAAATGTTATGTCAATGGATATTTTTACTTTAGGGTTATTGAAAGCAACAAACTTACAAAGATTGTTGAAGAAACAGCAGAAGATGCAGGTATTGTTTTACAGTGCTGCTGTTTTAGGGTATTACACTGTATTCATGCACAATAGTCCCATTAATATAGCTAGAAAATGACTGAGTGAGAATAAGGCCTTGAATTTAAAAATTCTTTTTAAATAAGACAAGTGTCCCAAAGTCTGGTACAATTAACGTGGTTTCCTTTTTGTAATGCTTTCAACACTCCATGTTATCAGACAGCATTTATGTCTTATAGTAAGTGATCAGCAGAAGTCAGATTTGACCAGGTGTGACGTTGTTACTGAAGCGTTGTAGAGGCTTCAGTAAGGCTTCTGAAGTCACTGAGCTCCCTGAGAGTGAGGTAATCGAGGAGGAAATTTTTGCAACACTGTAATTTACCACCATCGACTCTTCCTGTAAGCACCGTTGAGGCTTTGGACTTCCTGCTCAAGCTTCTCTGGGGTTTTGAAAGACTAGAAATGATGAATGCTAAAAGCTCTAGTTATGAAACCACTTTTCTCAATAATTATTTCATGACAAGGACGGAGGACGGAGAGAAACAGTAGATACGCTGACACTGAATCTGCAGAAGTGGAATCTCGCCTCGCTTTTAGTGTGGATTTTGTAGTCATTGAAACTGTCACACTCTGTTTTCCTAAAGATCAAGCATAGTTGTAGATATTGTGCCACGAGATACAACAGAGTCTAAGAGACTCTATTTCAGTCACAAGTCAATTCTTATAACATGAGCTGTTACTGTGTCTTGTCTTTATAGGGCAGTATAATTAGTTATAGTTTAAAAAAACTTTAATGTCACAAATAATGTTACAGAGCAGTGTGCAAAAATACCAGGCTAGAGCATACAACCTAACACAGGGCATATAATATCGTTGAGATGCACAGCATCATTTTAGTCAGTAATATTACTTCCCAGATTGGTCGTTCATTGTAAATTTGGGCTCAGCAAAAGTAATGCATTTGATTTTGTGTCGCAGCCCAATGGCAGATCACAGAATGCTGATTTAAGCAGTTGGAGTCTGGTTTTCCCCCACTGATTCACAGTGCTCTGAGATAGGTAGAATACTGCTTTGCGCACATCCTGTCCGATTTGAGGAAGTGGCGAGATGGAACTGTTTCCATCTACAGCTGCTTTAAGCACTCGCTGGTGGCTGATCCGTGTCTAGTGCGGTAGGGCTCCGTCTCAATCAGACTCCGCTTGATATTTTAACAAGAAAATTGGTGGCCATGCTTCAAAGGAAACCATCCAATGTCTCAGACAAAGCAAAATCCAGCAAACCAAAGGTAGGAAACTACAGGAACACATTATTCACGTATTAGTCAAAGTATGATGCCTTTGTGATTATAACTGCTGTTGTAATTGGCTTGTAATTAGAGTTTGTCAATCCTTTTGCACGATTTCAGGTTGAATTGTTCAGGTCTTCTGTCATAACTTCTAAACTTTCCCGACTCTGTGGATTTCATTATACATGACATTACAGAAATGCAGCCTTTCGAGGATTTAGGAGCTGTTATTTTTCCTTTTCAGCGAATGGCAGTGTGTGGTTTAATGTCTTTGCAAGCACTCACGCTCTGAACTGAACAGTGGTTTGATATATTTCAACTTTTAACAAAGATTAAGAGTATCCGGCCAGGTAGATGGGATCAGCACTTGTAATTCATGGACTTAAACTGAAAGATGATGCAGAAATGTCAGTTTTAAGTTAGATAAGACTGTGGAAAATTAGTTTAAAAAAAATGAGCTAAAAGTTTTACTATTTTTTTCATTGCGAGTCTGACCAAAATATACGGGGGATTATATTATTGCAAGATATAATTATGTCAGTGTTCAAGGCAAATTTATGTTTATGACCAAATTTGGGAATGAATTCACAACAGCAGAAAGAACCCAATGGAATTCTCGATCTTACAAAAATGCTACAGTGTAGTCATACTGTTGAGTGAAGAACCTCACTTAATGCTATTAAATGTCTCTAGTGTCGTATCACAAGTCACCTAGAAGAGGACTTTTTGCTAGTAAATTTGCAATGTGCATTTTTAAAGGGGCTTTCCTGAACTGACGTACAAGATCCACATTTTAATGTCAGCATTACACAGTTTTAGCATTTCCACCTGCAAAATGCTGATCGCGCTGATCTTCTCTCAGCGCTCCACCAGCTTTGGAAAATTTGAAGCCTTCAAACACCATCCATCCCCAGTGAAGACAGAAGACGGAGGCACAGGGGTACGTTCATGAATTATTTTTAATGCCTTTTCCCCAGACCAAAACACTTATGCACACATTATAAGAAACCATCAAAAATGCCCTACTTGTATAAAACATCCATTCAGACCAGGCTATTATCAACAACAACAACAAACAAATTAATTTTTGTATAGCGCATTATCACAACATTACATCGTCTGAAAGCGCTTTGCAGCATCCCCACCCAAAGCCCCCAGTGACTAAGCCATAGTCGACAGTGGCAAGGAAAAACTCCCTGTCCTCAGTCATCATGATGTAAATGCATAAAGACTTAAGATGGTCTGAGACTTCAGCATCTTGGTAGGTATCAGAGGAAAACAGTATTGCACAGTACCATGTCGTCTCTGTGACGTTTATAAGAAGTCTTATCTCCTTGCACTTTTTATATATCAAAATTCTTACATTCTGCTTGATGCTCGTGTCCCTGGCTGTGTGCATGTTTACGTAGGAGCATGATGAAAAGTCAGGTGACGAGAGTGACCAATCAAAAGGCGGGAGCCTGGGAAAGAAGATGAGGGCCATCTCTCTAACTATGCGCATGAAGATGCACAAAAAGCACCCGAAGGCCACAGATGTGACGGTGAGTTAGAGACCAATAGAAAAGCTCGATTACCTCAAAAGCTCTTGCAGAAACGGCCTCTACTTAAATTTCTCAAGAATCCTATGTCAACATACAGCCTTTTGAAACAGCTAAATTAGGCACGGAAGAGGAACATGCGTTGATAAATGTACCATTAAAGTCACAAAAATATTGCATTACATGCTGTCTAAACAGAACAATGAGTCAACGTTTATGTGAATTTCAAACCCGTTTATTACCTTAAGTAACATGAGATTAGCTGCAGAGCAGCTGTTGTCTCCAAACCCTTCAGATACATTCTGAAAGGTCAAAACACTTAATTAAAGGGCTAAATTCCCTGTAGACTGAATGATTCATCCATCCACCTTCCAACCCCTTATTCTATTCAGGGTCACGGGAGAGGGGCTAAGCCTCTGTGCCTGTGATCAGAAGGTCGTCTGCTCAAGCACCGGCCTCGGCAAAACAGTCACGTGTCTGTTGGCCCCCATGCAAAGCCCTTACCCCCGCCCCCCCAGCTTCAGGGATATTGCATGCTATGACCTCCAAGCTTGCTCTCACGTGCCTGTGTGTCACAATGGGAGCAAGACGGGGTAGACAAAAAGAGAATTTCCCTACAGAGATAAATAAAGTACCACTTTTATATTATTAGAAGCCTGAGGTTCACCCTGGATGGGATGCTGGACCAGAGGATACATACATACCAACACTCACACACTATGGGACAGGTCCCATTTAGGTTAAATGCACGACTCTGGTCTGTGGGAAGAACCCCATGTTTTATATGGAGAACATGCAGATTCCACACACACAGAGAACAGAGGCAGGTCTGGGTCCAACCAGCTTTGGTGGCCTCTTTTCTGAAGCCATCAACTTACATGGGTTCTGATTCAGAGTGAAGACGTAGAAGGAGACCACGAGGATGAAGTGGGCAGCCATCATCACTCAGAGGAGGAACATCTGAAGACCAACTCTGTGGAGAGCCTCAACGGTGAGCAGAGCTCGTCCAGTGAGTAATCACAGAATTTCACAAGAGAACAAATAAAGTTTAACATCATACAGCGATTCATCTCCTGACTGTGTGTCTATGGCTGATGCTCAGGGGGTGTTACCAGTGGATCCAATCCTTCCAGTAACAGAGACAGCCTAAGACACGAGCATGACGGCCCCTACACGGGGAGTTTCTGTGGAAGAGCCAGAGTCCACACCAACTTTGTTCCCAGCCCCTACGACACCGACTCCCTGAAACTGAAGGTAGTCAGATTCTCTGTACCATTGCTGTGCCCTGCTTTGATGTCAATAATAACCAAAATGAAGTGAACATCCCGATAGACTTCGATTTCCTGTTGATATCAGGGTCAAAGCACTTTGCAAGGTAGAGAAAAAGATCGTTTGACAAGCATCATTGTGTACTAGGATAACAGCAGTGGTGTAGTCGTAAAATAGCTGTGTGTGAGCGTGCCGCCGTCTAGACTGAGATGTAATGAACCTCCAGCCCAAGAACTGGAAGCTCATTACTCCCTGTCACTCTTATTTTCCACTTACACTTTATGCTACCATCATTTTGCCAGTACTTCAGTACATACCACCTCACTGTGTTATGTTATTTATGTTTGCTCACATTTATGTTTACATTTCTTTGCCTACAATCCTAGAGCTGCTAAATGGTCTTTCGCGGTTTTTATGAAACATTGACAATAAAAAGAGCTATTCTATTGTAATTCTATTCTAGTAATATAATACTAATAATGGACTTTTTTACTTCTGCTTAGGAGGGTGACATAATTGACATCATCAGCAAAACACCCATGGGGATATGGACGGGAATGCTGAACAATAAAGTCGGCACTTTCAAGTTCATCTACGTCGACCTCATCAATGACACGGTCACCGAAGAACCAAAGATCAGGCGGCACAGGCGGAGCAAGCGGCCGAGGCCTAAGACACTGCTAGAGCTGCTGGAACGGCTGAACTTGGAGGTGGAGTTGCGACATAAACTTTACGTTCGTAACCAAATCAACCACACTGCCCCCTCAAACCCAAAGCAAGCGGGATTTACACCCACGTACCAGTTATAGTAAGAGTAAAGTTTGATTAAAATCTCACATTTTACAATTGGAAAAAATAGATAAAATGTGAGATAACTTGCCCCCCCCCCTTTTTGCAATATCTAATAATAATCATCTACCCACAAACCTCTCTTGGAAAAAATGCCATTTTCAGCAATTTAGACAACTTCTGTTTTTCTTAAAATATATATATTTTTTATGAAAATCTCACAGGAATACGCCTCATCCTTGCTACTCAACGGCTACCAGACAGTAGAGGACCTCAAGGACTTGAAGGAGAAACACTTGATAGAGCTGAATGTGACAGATCCAGAACACAGACAGAAGCTTCTGGCTGCAGCGGAGTGTCTACAATACTCAGAGAGTAAGCACCATCGACGCGGATCTGCTGGGTACAAAAAGAGGAATATGAGAATAAAAAGGAAGGAGAGCAGGTGTTTAAATTAGGAAATTTGTGAATCATTTGTCCTGATGCTTAAAATTGCTAATTCAGCATAATTAAGTCCAAACTGCAGCTTTGAAGTAAAACATGTTATTGTTTTCTGTAGCCTACATATAATCCGTTCTCTAGCTTAGTGGTTGAAACCGTGTTTAACCACAGTGAGGCCCAGGCAGCGGTTGTTGCCTAAGATCTTTTCAAGCCGAGATATGACCCTCTATTTTATTTTTTTTTTACTTCATTCTTTAAAATGCATGATATATTTATCGAAATTATTTAATTTAATTTATTTAATTCATCGAAATTAATATGTTACATATGAACCAAAAGGGCACATTGAGCTCCAGAACAATAAAATATGCAAACGAAATATAACTCCAGACAAATAAACCAAGACACTGAGCTGAAAAATGTACAGATACATTGGTCCATAAATGTAAAGAAAAGCTAGTATTTGCGCAAGACTGGGGAAAAGTTTTTTTTAAATAAGATGATGTATACTATGACATATAATTTAAAAAATCCTTTAAAACACTATTAATGTGTTTTATGCATGTCCATTTATAGAAACTGAGCTCTGGGTACAGGATGACATTTAACTGAAAATTAAAGTTTATTAAGACAGGTTGTTAGCTGTTAATAGTAGGCCTAAAGAATACACAAGTTGATTCTGAGATTACTATGTGGACTTTGTTAGGACACAACAAGCCATTTAACTAATTCACTGATATTATGATAGGCTATTTGTTTATGAAATAAGATTTAGCAGCAGAAAACCACAAACACGCGGGAATACAGAACTCCAGTGGCAGTGAATATGAGTAGAAATTAAGGAATCAGGAGGTCCTGACGTGCAAAGTGGTCTGAAATGTATTAACATTCAATGGCTGGATGGATAACTGTACACTGGGCCCTGGGGCAAACATGGACCATGCCCCTCCCCTGTCCAAATTCACACGCAACGCAGATGATGAAATTGAAGTAGCCTCCAAATATCGTACCCACCATACACTGCAAAACCTTCAAATTTTATATTACGATTCCCACCATAATGTGATTGTATGCATGAGAAAAATGTGAGAGGTAAAAGTAGCAGGTGACAAGTACATATGATATGGATGATGTCGGTGCTTTAATCCTTGCAAATGTTTCGCATACATGTGAGATTACAGTCGGAGAGGAACCCTCGACGTCATTGACGGGGTCTGGGCCCTGGGGCCGCTGTGCTGTCTTGCCTGCCTAACACTCCACCCCTGGATGGGGGGCCTGAAAAATAAAAGTACAGCACAGGCTGGACTGGCCATTTGGCAAATGGGGCATAATCCTAGTGTCCCCTTGCATATGTGGACTGAAATAATTTAACACAAAGGATCCCTGCCCCTTTGGCAAAATTAATCATGGGGCCGCGAGGGACCCCAAAGTCTGGGGTCGATCTTTAATCCCTGTTCAGCCCTTAGCATAGATGGTTTTTTTGTCACTTGGAGTGTGCTATACGATTAACCGATTGCTCTATCTGCAGACGACAGTCACCTGGAAGGTGAAGACGCCCCATCGGACTGCCAGAAGCCGGAGCCAAGCGAGTACCCTCGGGATTCGGGCTGCTATGTGTCGTCGGAGTGCTCGGATAATGGGAAAGAAGACTGTGACAGCCAGCAATCATGATATAACTCACGATATGAGTCATGATATGGGCCGCTATGTGACACTTAATCCTCTCCCTGCTGTCTGTGTTTGACTGTACAGAGCTTCCAGTGTCTCTGTCATAAGTGTACCCCGCCTTTATTTATTCATTAAACTGATATATCGGTGTATATCTTTTCATAGTACTTCGTAACAATCACTCTTTATGGCCAGGATCATTAGACTCACATGCTTTGAGCATTTGATATTATAATATGTCAGTGTATTTGTCTTGTGTATTTTTCCTTGCGTTGTGCTGCATTTTCCCCCTCATTTATAACTGTAAAAAAGGAATATATTGTAAATAGTTGAAGTTGAAATATTTGAGTTTGCAGGACACTTTAACATAAAATTGCTTATAAATGAATTAGGGTACATGCAGAATTTTTATTGAAATCCCACAACACGGTACACAGTTGTATGTATATTTCAAAACCAGTATTAAATTTACTGTAGCAGTTAAGGGCTTGTTAAGCCAGAAATAAAACAAACAATAGAAAATTATTTATTAATACTCTTTATATGTAATCTTGTATACTTTATCCAAGAATTTTTTGTGCATTTCTATTGAAATTATATATACATTGTTTTTCAAATAAAGTATTTTAACCATTATGCACTGATCCTTTTACCAGTACCATGCATTTAGATTTGGTGTAGCAGATACAGTGGTACCTCGGTTCTCGAACTCACTAGAACTCAAATTTCTTGAAAGTCGAACAAACCAGTTTGACCTAGAA
>JAODLC010000040.1:11221879-11232286 GCA_026781145.1 Hippopotamyrus pictus | reverse complement strand
GGGGGTGAGTGAAGGTCAAAATGGAAGGACAGATGGGCGGTGCCAGGTGGGGGCTGAGCTCTCTTCCCAGTACGTATGGTTTCGCTGCTGGAAACAGGGCATTGGGGGTGGGTGGGTTTACTGGGAAGGCTTACCATGAGCCAGATGGGGTAAGGCACCTTATTCAGGATATGAGGGGCATCAGAGGACACAGAAGGCACCCCACTGCACCAGAGCACGGAGTACAGCCATGGCTTATTCACAGTGTAGAGGGTGAGACTCACGTTGTGCGTGAAGAGCGCCCTGTAGGTCGTGTGGACACACACGTCACTCACCCACACCACACAATATTATATACAGCAGTTGAGTACAGCACTGCAAAATCTTAAAGTATTTTTCCTTCCAAAAAGAAAAACTGCTTTGTGTCGTTTTTTCGCATACTCGTCCTCGTCTAATAAGCCAGCGACGGGTTCCTCCGCTACACGGCGTGAACGAGGCGACGAGCTCGACAGACTTCGCTTCTGCACACAGCCAGGTGTACGGTTAATGGCTCAGCTCGGCGGAACATGCCGGACACGTACCGGACATCCCGAGCGCTGGCCCGGTTGTAGCGTAAGAGGAGCCTGGAGACGCCCTTTTGCCGCGCGGCGGCTGGGGACTGTTTCTCCGTGGAGGTCTGCTGGACGCCCGGGGCCACCTCCCGTACCAACTTCCTGTCCGTGTCCGGGGTCCACATCACCTGGGGGGGGACACCCAGCATAGCGACCATTTCAGGTGGGCAAAACTCCAGCATCGCAGTGTCACGTTATTTGTTACTTATTGCTCTGATATTTATTGACTCATTCATACTATTTACGTGCAACTCTGCCGCTTCCGTCATACTAAACATTGTAATATTATATTTACATTGTACATCAGTGTCATACCTTGATTTTTTTTTTGCATAAAGGTGCAGCAGAACGCCATTCTGTGCCACTGTATACTGTGTGACTGTATATGGTTGGTGCGACAATGAAGCCCCACTCGATTTGATATTCCTTACATACTCAAGCTAGCTTAGAAAGACAGACATCTGCTAGCAGCCTGTACATGCATAAGCACATAAACCTGTGAGTATATATTTCTATTTTACGCACAGGATTGATTAGCTTCCCCTAATATCAGATATATTTTAAGGTGCCTCCAGCGTAAAAATGTTTTTTTGCGATTCCAGTCTGTATTTCATTCCACCGCAGTCTCGATTCTTCCTGGCAAAGGCTCATGTCTTTATCAGTATGACAGGATCCGGTTATATAAGATGCATCATCCTCTTGCTTTAACGTCGCTGGAGGGAACTCCTCACCAGCTTCTGCTGGATCCCCGAACTCAGCACCGTCTCCAGGGTGTCATTTATCCAGCTCATGTGGTGGGGGTGGCCAGGTGGGGGCTGCCGCAGTCGGAAGACCACCGAGCAGTTGGAGACGGCTGCCAGCTCCAGGAAATCCTCCAGGCTGCACAGGGACTGGTTCCCAGCCCGCACCAAGTCTCCTTTGGACAGGGACCCCACTGTCCAGAAGGGATTATCCTGTAGGCCAGGATTGAGGGTGGGTGGGACAAGAGGCCAGTAGAATGACAAATCACAACTTGCCAAAGTAAGGTGGTCAATCAGCAGCCTCATACAGGAAGTCAGTGACCAATGATTTGCTAGCAGCTATACTTGTATGCATCTCTTTGGATCTATGGATGCACTCCTCTTGGGCTGTGTCCAAATTCAGGTGCTACATCCTTCTAAGGCCGCATTCAAAGACCGAGTGCAACACAGCCACCAGTCCCATTTCAAAGGCTCAAATGCGGTCTAGGAATGCGTCCTTTTGCCAAGTTGTGAAGGATCCACCTGATCGCAGGCCAACATTTCCCACATGGACATCACATGGACTTTTGAAGGACGCAGCCTATAAAGGCTACGTAGATAGCATCCTTCGAAGGACGCAGCCCCTCAATTTGGACACAGCCTTCATCTCCGTTCATCCACACATCTAATGTTGCTCTTGGTTGTGGTGGACCTTTATCCATTCAAGTTGAATAGTCAATCATCAATTTGATTCAACTTAAAGTGCCTGTTTTGTCACTAAAAAAAAAAAATGATTGCCTGCCTGTTTGAGGAAGCAAGCGATGTAAAAGACAACTGGATCAGGACAATCAAGAACAAAAAACAGGAATGATGGTTGTTGGACGGGGAGATACCTTGATAAACCATTGTCCTGCATTGAGAGCCTGCAGGTCGGTCCAGTTGAACATAGAAGCAGCATCAAACTGCCTGTCAGGGAACACCTGGTTCACGTTGGTCGTCCTTCTCAAGGTGTGGTCGCGTAAAAGGAAGGGGACCCCATCCACGCTGTGTAGTGAAACATTATTTCTGGTTTTTACACAGCGTGACGCTTAGCATAACCCCTAGGGGGGCCTGTTAGACCCCCAACTGTTCTGATTTCTGATTCCATGCACACATGCCTGCCCATTCTGGCTCACTGCAGGGGGGGCAGCAGGTAGCATAGTGATTAAGGACACAGACTTGTCAACTAAAGGTTACAGGCCCGAGTTCAAGGAGATGCCCTCGTGTATTACACTTAAGAAAAGTAACTAAATTGACCTGCTCCATATAAGCATCCAACAGTATAAAAAGGTTGCAGAAAATGTTTGGATGACAGCATTAGCAATGAGAAATAGCCAAGTAAACCTATCAAGCTCTACAAAAGCAAAAGAACAGTCACTTCGTCATTTGCAGCTCAGTATTTTAAAGTCATAGGGCTGGAAAGTATGTCAAGAAATTTCTAGAATGTGCAGGTCATGCGACTATTTAAAAAGCGGCCTCAATAGGAGGTGCAGGTGCCCCCCACTGCCCGGACCTCGGCCAGGCCGCGTCTGTCGTCTTGTTTAATTATTCAGCGTAGCCTCTGGGACGACATCGTCAGACCTGCCTGTCGTCAGGGGTCATTAATGCTTGGGGGGGAGGGGGGGGGCGAATCCCTGTAGCAGGTTCCAGTCTGACGGCTCGTCTCCAAGACCCCGGGAGCCAGGGTGTCATTTCGGAAGCCAGCAGCACCCCGGATTTTAACAAAGACGGAATTCAACCAAATTGGTAAGAATGAAAAATGTCCGAAATGCTGCATTCGCCCGTAACATGGGACCTACTTAGCATCAAACTGTTCCACACTGCTTCAGCTACATATCTCTTGTCTGGAGGGATTTCAGTAACGTTTGTTTATTATTATTATTATTATTATTATTATAATAATATCAAGTTAGTGTGTGTATATATATATATATCATTCAAAATGCATTAATATTGCACATCGCAGCAAAACTAAGTGTGGTCTGCTTATAAATGAATGAATTGTGATTAGAGGCCTAAGAGTGCTTAATCTCTCATGACTGAACATTCAGTTCACTTTCCTGCCCAAGAGGCCCAGTGGGAGCAAGCAGGGGCCTCAGGTTTCTACTGGACTGACTGGTTTATACTGGTTGGGCTACCTGATAGTCACGTCCGTCTCCAGGCCGCTGACCTTCAGCTGAATGGCTTTTTGGAAGGCCATCATTGTGTTCTCCGGAGCCAGCTGACAGGGAAAACGGAGACAGCTTCCATTAGTATATTAGCACAGATAGCTTTATATCATTTTGTGGCATAAAAATGTCAATATATACACTGTAGCCAAGGTGCCACTAAAATGAAAACTCTCATGGAATGTCTTGGACTTCCAGAATGTTTAGTCTAGGTGTCCTTCAGGTGCTGATCACTCCCACCCTTGAGATGCCCACAGCCCAGTGGCTGACCCCGATTAGCCATATGGGCATTTTGGCATGTTAGGCACCACGTCTGCAGGGGGGAGGGGCACTAAGGAGGGCAATCCCCCATAAACCCCCCCACCCCATTCACGAATATCTTAAGTTAATGTGATATGTTTTTTTTAGTGCTGCCAAACGATAAAATTTTTTTATCAGATTAATCACAGGGTTGCTGTGGATTAATTTTGATTAAAAATGAATATTTAATCGTGATTAATCTATATTAATCACATTACATTTTGCATGAGCAAACAGTGTCGAGAAAAGGGAATATATATGCACGTAACATGTTTACTGAACATCTTGAACACGAGTGGGATGTATTCCATCTGCCACAGAAGTGCAATACCATGGACCAATATCAAAAAGCAAGATTTTTTGCTTAGCCGGACAACTTGTCGGATATAAGGTACCTCAGTTTAAATGGTCTTTATCTTCATTCACTTACAATTAGCCCGAACTACCGTAAATCTGACAAATAGCCCGGTAAATTGTCATTGTTAACAATATCAGTTGATAACACATTACGCGCGGTGCTTTACGTATAAAACTCCGTAGCAACACATCTACAGATAAGTTGGACAGTATAGTGTGTGTGACCGATTTAATGAGCCACAAATGAGAAGTAGTGCTTAAACAGTATAAAACTACAACTTTCCCTTCTGTTGATAAAAGGCTCAGTTATCTTGCATTCTGAACTCGGGATCCTCTGTGCTGCTCTGAGAGAAACGGGAGCGCGCATGTCGTCACTTCCGGCTTCAAAACTGGAATCTGACTCGGAATATGAGCTCCCAGGGCAAATGGAACACACCAAAACTGCCCGAAATGGGTTGCCATAGACATTTCAGGGATTTTGAGTCATTCTGCACTGCAGATGGGCTAATTGCGTAAAAAATTTTTATCAGATTAATCATGATGGATTAATCCGCGTTAACCCGTTAATTTTGACAGCCCTAGTTTTTTAAAAAATGACTGATTGTATATCGTTCTTTTAATATGGCATTCACTAAAAAGCCTATGTAACGTTTTCTCTGTTTCTCACCATTTTTGAATTTTGTGAGGCCAATTAGCTCCTTTTCTTTCTGATGTGACGTCACGTGAGCTGCGTTCCAACACTTAACGCTCTTAATCCGGCCCTGGATAGCGGGTCTCTCTGGGCAGGGCGGTGAGAAGTCTCGCAAAGGGTAGCATTGCGCGACACTACTTAGAGAACACTTCCTGAGAGCGGTGGAGAAGACACCACAAGCGGCGGGCAGCATAACGCACTTTCCCATGCTTAGCAGGGTCACGGCAGGCCAACTCACCATTGGCGCCCCCTGGTGTCCAATGATGTCCGGCCTTGTCTTGAGATCTCCTCGGTTCATGATGCACGGCGACTTGATGGCGAGTGGCACCAGGTACAGCGTCAGCAGGGTGCCTGCATAGAACAGCAGGAGGGCCGCCTGGAACCCTGGGGGGGGGAGGGGGGGGGCAAACAAACTGCCACCTTACAGCAGTGCCATATGTCTGCAAAGGCATCAACTGGGCAGCAGACAGAGCAAGGATTTTATAAAGCACTCCATGTTACATTCGGGGTCAGTCATACCTTTAAGCATGGTACTTAATGCAATAAATTTAAGCATATAAACAGTACATACATAAAATATACATTTAAAAAATTTTACGCTCTGATAAAAAGGCAAGGCAATAAAACAAAACTGTCGCAGCATCCACCATCCTAACATCAGAGGAGAGAAAACAAAGAAAATAAAAAGGTAACATTTGTTAGATTCTTTTCCCATCGCCAAGGTTACAGAACATCAACACCAATCGCCAAGAGGGATTTTAAGGATTCTCCTGGCTTATCCATTTCGCTGCACAGGAGGTGGTCATATGAGCAAGGGGGACATATCGGGTCAAGACTGGGGGGTCAGTGCAAGACTGGAATGTTCCAGAAGGGCTCTAGTTACAGGTGCAAGAGGTGGGAAAATTCACCACTGGTGCTTCATTGGCGTTCTTACGAAATGTCACCGTTTAACAAACCCCTGCGTGTCAGCTCAGATCACGTTAGCCCTCCGGACAACGGAAGTCGACTCCCGGTGGGGAACAGCTTCCGACGGTGGGCATGAGAGACACAGACGGTGATGAAACATTTTGTCATGTGGGGGTAGAAATAGCATTTGCATGACGCCGAACCTGGAGGCGTCAGACTGGGGTGGGGGGGGGAGGGCATCGAATCATCTCGCGACGCTCGGCCGGGCCCGCTGACAGCCGGTCGAGCGGCGACGCACAAATCTAACCTGCCATACCGGCACGCGAGCGAGCAAGAGGGCACACAGCGGCAGTGTCTCTCGTGACAGGACGCGGCCGCCATCACCACCCCGGTGCGTCTAGGGCTGGAGTCCTAACCGGCACCCCGCTAGGTGGCGTGTAGTCTGCCGCCGGCGTGTGGAAGGCGGGGCTTACACATTCTCTCGGCGCGGGCCACCTGGCCTGCAATCAGCCACGCCAGCGCCGTGACGGCGATCACCGCGCCGATGTGAAGAAAGGGACCAGTGGCCTGGAAACGGACACAAACACCTGCATTCATCTCCTTCTTATACCCTCAAAGTGACCATGACTTACAGGGAAATAACAGGCATCGATCAGAGCAGCTCGTAATACAATTCAAGTGCGGCAGAATGTAATCAACTATTATACTGCCCTACAAAAACAAAACAGTAATTATGCGGATACTGAAACTGAGAAAAGTGATGTTTTTCCTTGCTTTTAGAGTGGATTTTGTGGTTGTGGTAACTTTTACACTGTTTTCTTCAAAACTGAAGCTGAAACAAGATATTTTGTTACAAGATAAGAGCCTAAGAGACTCCACTTTAATAATATATTCAGTTATTGCGTTTGCCTTTGTAGGCAGTATATTTAACAATAACTAATATAAATTAACTGTGTTGACATTTTATTCAGGCTTTAAGTGGTAGGGTTCAATAATGTTTTGTATCAACATTGGTCCATCCGAGCTTTCAGATGACTGAATCTAATATCTCTGGCCATACGTTACCAAAACCAGGAACACAATCCTCATGTATAACGCTGTCTCTATAGGAAACAATGCCATGATTTACTATACAATGGTCTGAGTTATGACTTGACTTCCATGAGATGGAAACAAGCTGTATTTTTAGCAAGCACTGATATTAAAAGCCTGTAAAATGCATGCTTCTTATGGACTCCCAGCTAGCTCTCAGTTCCTCTGAAAGCAGTCAGCAGACAAGGCCACTGCTTCAGCCCCTCGACAGTATGAACCAGCCTTGAATAATTGATGGATGCTGGCAGATCTGTATTCATTATTTTGGGCGGGGCCCGTACCTGGAGAGAGATGGCAATGATATCCCATTCCTCCCCCCACGTCTGGCTGACTGAGATCATCCCGACGACAGTGGTGAGCAGAGCTGCGGTCACACCGATCTGTAGGGGGCGCCACAGATGGAGGTGACACAGTCAGTGTGGTCCTCTCTGGTGTGGCCTTATTTGTAATGCATTGTGAATAACTACACCCCCTCAAAAACAACCCATCAGAAGCCAGACACACCCACACAAGAAACTGCCTAAGAGCTAATTAGGTTGGTAGCCATCTAGAGTCCCCACGTCCAGGCCTATGAAGGCCCGAGAGCCGGCAGGACGTGGTGTGGATACCTTGTGGATCCAGTGAAGGTTCAGCTGCTGTCCCACAGCTATGTGACCGAGGGCAAGAACCTAAGAGAGAGCAGACAATGAGGATTATCAGTGTTGAAATGGACTCCTCCCACATCTACCAGTACAAATCATCAGTGTTGAAATGGGGGGGGGGGGGGGAATAGCCAATCTACCAGTGCAAATCAATTGTATGAAATGAACACTCAGGGCCACCTGTAAGGGGGGAGAAAGAGGAAGATTTTCAGGGGGGCAGACACTAGGGGGCGCCCATGAGTATGTGATGATGGATAATAGTAGCTTTTGGTTGAAAACGGGGGGGCATTTGGTACCATTCTTCAGGGGCCCAGTCAAGTCTTTGTGCAGTTCTGAGAGCCCCCCCCCCCCCCCTTTAGTTTGGCGAGGTCGTCCGTGATAAGTCACTCATTTGGTAGTGGACCAGATTCTGTGTTAGGAGCGGCTGGCTTTGCGTGCCCGATGAGGTGACGACTCACCATTAAAAATGCAGTGTAGGTAAAGCCCGCCGCTGTCATCGCCAGGACGGTGACGGTGCCGTCGTTCCACTCCCCTGATCTATTGTATAGGGACCTTAAAAAGCAGGGAAGACATCAGCACCTCCACTGCCTGTACAACGCTGCTGGTAATAATATCACACTGATCCAATATTCATCCCCTTGGGAGACATTCATTTCGGTTAAGTCATTATACTTGAGTTAAATGTGTGAAGCAGTGGTTTAGACCTGTGGATGGGGAGGGGGGGTTATTAGTGCTGTCAGTTTACATCCCCAGGATTGAAGAAGTCACTGCCCCCTGGAGACCTGCGTGACCCGAATGGTCCACAACTGGCACTAGGTGACAAGATCCATAGAGGCAGAGACAATGTATGGCAAGAAACCAAAAGCCATCACAGATGTCCTGCTAGGTTCAGAAAGTCCATAGGGGAGGAAACAGCTACTTCAATAGTAGTGTAAATACTAGAACCTGCGGCCATAGATGGAAATTAGCAGGAGAACAGTCCAAGGACCAGCGTGTAGTTAGAGTATGGAACAGTCTTCCTGTTAGTGTAGTGCAAGTTAAAACCCTGGGTTCCTTTAAATCAGAGCTAGATGAGATTTTAACAACTCTGAGCTATTAGTCAAATTCTCCCCAAACAAGCTTGATGGGCTGAATGGCCTCCTCTCGTTTGTAGACTTATGTTCTTAAGGAAGTACACAGAGATACAAAGAGTTTCAAATAGTCTAGTCAGCCCAGGATCCTTTCGCTAACATCACGACCACAGCTGTAGATGAATGAAGGGGAGTGTTTCAGAAACAGACAGACGCATGCATTGTTACACACACTTGTCTAGATGACAGTTGAGTAATTGGCATGATCTAATGAACGGGGGTTAAAGGAACAGGTCAAGAGAATTTAATGAAAAGAGATCAGGAGGAGAGCAAGGACCACAAAATGTCATCTAACTGGGTTAGAGTTTCTTCTACAGATGCCGGTCTGAGGAGGACTTTCCAAATTCTGCTGGTGTTGTGGTTAAAGCGGCAATAGGCTGACTGAGGAACCTGGCTGGGATATCAAATTGGGCATGGGCGGGACAGGGAGCAGTCGGCTGCATGCTGTCAGGTTTCAAAAGACATAAATAACTAATAAGGAAGCTCACACTGATGTTTTCAGAAGACATTCTGATAAATCTATATAAAGAGCAGGCAGACTGGAGTGAATGGAAAATCCATAAACAGCAGAACCACAGAAAAATTAAAAAAATAAGTAAATGTGTCAGGACTTTGGCAGGTGAAGACATTTTAATTATTATTACTGCCACATAATTTCTATGAAACAACCTACACAGCACATGTCAAACTACACAAAAAACATTTTTTTTTGAGTCCGTTCTTTCTATTTCTGAAGAGAGGTGGTTTGATTGTCTCGTGACCAAGGGCCATATATGACAAAACTAGTTATAAGACAACTAGGTAAGGAAAACTATTCAGCACTAATTAAGAATCTTACACCAGGTGTAGTACTGCACTGCAAAGCTAAAGTTGCATAAATCTGAGGGAATATAGCAGCCAGTACAGCAGAGAACCAAAAACGCTAATGAAAATGGAGAGTCTGCCTTGTGAAATCTTGCTAACGCAATTAAACGATGCAGTAAATGTGAAAGAAAGATGCCTCAGAGTGTTTCCCCTAGCCAGCATTTTTCAGACGCTGATGAGCAGAAATGACTCTGCTCTTCCTCATTCTGCGTCGGTTTATGCTGACAGCTGGGTCTATCCAACGCCATACAGCCAAGAACGCTGGCAGCAACACTGAAGGCATCAGAGGAGAAGCAGATTTAAAACCTAACAAGCAGGTTCCACGTAACGAGCTTGTATCCGGCCGGATGCAAGCACTCGTGGGAATTTCTGCCACAGAAAGAGAGCAGCATGCAAAAAGGAAAGCAAAGTGTTTTGTAGAAGTGTCAGGTAAGCAGATGAATAACTAACAGGAAATTGGTAGCCTTCATTATCCATACCAATATCAAACACAATTTCCCATTTCAACATACAGTGTGTGCTATGTACATTTATGCGCTGAGTGCATGTCTATGGAGTTATTCCTGTTTAACAAGCCCCTCCCCCAGGATGTCACCTGCCCTGTGTGACAGGCTTCAGGCTGTTTATTGTTGCTCTCATTGCCCTATGTATAATATATTGGCACTACAGTCTGAATCAAGCAAGAATTTCATTTCCTGTACATATGTGAAAAAAAATGAACATGATCAATGACTAATGATGGCACAGGAACTGATATTTGATTTTCGTTTAGCTATTTCAGCATTCAAAATTGTAGAAACACGGGGGATAGTCTAGGATTTTTTTATGGCTTATACCAGGGTTATTCAAATCACGGTCCTCGAGGTCCGAGCACTGCTGGTTTTCCAGCCTTCCTTTACCTGTCAGTCAG
>JAODLC010000040.1:11186571-11216030 GCA_026781145.1 Hippopotamyrus pictus | reverse complement strand
AACCCCCCCCCCCCCCACACACACACAAACACAAAAGCGTGATTTATATTCAAAATTCCTTCCAGTGTCAGGTAACGAAACACAAACATTCCTGCCTCTACTTGTTTGCATTTGCAAACTCAAAATGTAGTTGCTGTTGTTTATTTGGGAAGTTTACTGCTAAACATTTGACCAGCACTGGGTCTGAGATTTAACATCATACTGCAACTCGGGCTACAAGGCTGTGCTGCTGAGGGGTGATTGACAGACCTGATTTACCCACCTACTGCTACATGGGGCTAACCCGCAGACGAAACACAAAGTCGCTAACCGCTGACAGACTGCAGGATCAAACCCCCAGACTGTGCGTAACCAGCCACTCCTGTCCAAAATATCCTCTAACACAACTGCTCTTCTCCCCTCTCCTCATCCGGGTCAGAACTTTCTCGTCTTTCCTCACGTGATACAGATGCAACCTTCACAGGACACCCACCTGTGTGTGAAGGAACACTTTACATCAGCAGTGAGCGACAACTACCAATATCGTATACGTTTATTCTATAATAAATTAAATACATCAGGTTTGGCTTAACACAGGCACAACACCTCTGTGCACTCATGTTAGCTTGTATAAATAGTTGGTTCTGCCCCTGATGAGGTTGCCGATTAGGGCCGTCCTGTTATGCATTAAGTCCCCTTGAATAAATCTGGGAAATCATGGGAGATCAATAGCACGAGAGTACAGCTCAGGGATCGCCGGGAGTCATTTTGTAGCACACAGACCTTGGTGTCCTGGTCTAGGTTCAAGCCAGCGATGAAGATAAAAGCCATGCTAACAGCAGTCGACGCGACCGTAACTGGCATCCGCCATAAATCAGAGCTGGACTTTCATGGAGCTGCAGGAGTTGGCTGCTTTGTTTCATGGGCAGAGATGACAGCAGATATTTCTCTGCGTGTAGCTCGTCAAGGGGTTGGCCGATGTCGGGATCAGAGAGGATGCTGCGATGCGTGTTGTCAGCTTTCCCCAAATCTGCCCCCCAAGCTTCTGGTCTCGCTGTCATCGCATCATCGCTACTGCGCCCCAACCACATCACGTCGGACTGGGTGGCCCTCTGGAGAGCTTGGACAAGCATATGAACTGCGCCCCTCTGCAGTAACCTGACTAGTGGCCTTGACGTGAAACAAAAGTCACATGACCTGAAGACAAAACAAACATGTCTCGAAATTGAGATGAACGCGACACAAAACAGAGCAAGGCAGGCTGCCACCGGAAGGCTACAGCAACACAAACCCTTATTTACTGACCTCACATTCATTATAGAGACACCCAACAGCAAAACAGTGCTCTACTTCTTGGCACGTATATTTCTGTAAACATCATATTATGTGAGCTTAGACGCTTTCATTTAAAATTGAAAGGAAATAAAAAATTTTACATTTTTCCCCATATAATCAAAGTGGGTTTTCGCAGCTTTTTGTTGACAGCCAGGACTTCAGCTTTGTAATGCCGAGCCAGTCTCTTGCCGTTCGCTTCTAGAAAATTCAACATGAAACCAGAAGGTGGCATTTACAGCAAGGCTCATGAAAATAATTACAGTAACTGTCCTGCAAATATTTATGCTTTAGTGATTTTTGAATGCATGAAGACATAACTTTAAGACAACTTTAATAACAGGCCTTGACAGGATACCTTTGCTTGAACAGCAGGCAATTACCGCCTGGGAACAGCAGTACAATACAGTATCTCTTATTTGGAATAACCTCACTGGAGCGGACATGTGCCAGTCTGTGGTCAGAAACCAGCAGGGGGCATGATGGTTAACGAACTGAATTTAAGGCCGCAGATTTATATTGCAGGAAGAGAAATAGACTAAGACTAACCACCCTTAAGATAATACTTCAGGTAAAGTACCTCAGTAAATACATGGTTCCATAAATTAATAAAAACACAATTTGTTGCCTTTAGACAGAGTGGCTTGATTAAAATTTAAAAAGTAACCTGTATGTGTCCAGGAAATGTTAACGAGCTTCTGTTACGGCAACAAAAAAGTCAATTTTATACAGATACCTTTCAGATACCAAATGTGCCCTTATGAAATATCATATTATGCATGTGGCCACTTAAATGTTAAAGGCGGTTAATCATTAAATCGAAGGGATTGACCACAAGCTTACAAACTATGGAGTCCCAATCAGGACTCAGTATAATACGACTTCATTGCAGAGAGGGTGGCTGTATAACAAACCCCACAAATAAAGCAGAAATTTCAGTAATACAACGAGACACTTGGAGCCATATTAGTCTAGCTGTCTCAGCCCTTTGGTTCCCCCCTTAAGAAAAGCCAACGGGAAAGGTGTCACAGGTGACTCTGTGCACAAATGTAACGTAGGATTGCTAAGTAGCTAGCAGCAGGCCGCTAGCTGGAGAGCGGCTAGTACTGACCTGGGTAGCTAAAAGGGTGCTGCGACCGAAACGGTTATTACTAGGGAGAAGCTTTCCAAATCTGGAACCTACTATTGAAAAGGTCTCATGCATAATAAATAAGACGCTTCGATATACTAATTACTAAAACGCGTTTTTGATTTAGCTCATGCCTTTAAAGCTGATTAAATACATGAAGGGGAGGGGCATGAAGTAAAGCTTTGACTGTATATGTCGTTCGGCTGCCTTTTATTGGGGTTCCACGGCCCATAAAAAGCAGTCAGGGTGTGCTTTTGTGCTTCCACGCGTCAGGGGATAGCAGAGCGCGTGGAAAAGAAAAAACTTCAATTATTAGTGAGGTGGGATCCGCTTTCGGAGCAGATACCCCCCCAAGCTACTCGCCAGAGCACGCAACAGTTATTTTGGTACAATGGGAGAAGAGAGATCCATTCATTTTGGCACCGTGTAGGCGGAAAACAAACCCTTTGCTGCCAGATGGATGTCACGAAAAGCAAAAAAGCAAAATTTTAAGAAAATCAGAAGCAGGGATCTCTGGTACCTGAATGGTCAAATTACAGAGAACAGACCACTTAGCACTAATTATTTGACCAATTTAAGCCCAAACTTCCCATCCAAACCTTCAGGTTTTAGCTGTGGTACAGCTTCTCGAAACAAAACCTGCAGCTCAATATTTTCAGGACCTCTTGCTGACAGCAGCAGGAGAGAATCTAGATAAGGGCTTCTAACCACCATGCAGTTTTTCCCCAAAAGGCCATCTGGAAATCTTCCTGCAAAATCACACTTTGATGTAGAGATGAACACATTCTGGAGTTGGCAGATGCGAGCTGATAGGTCTGGGTCAACAAGGATCTCACCTTATGTCAGCTACGTTGGTGGCAGTCTGTGTCGTGTAATCTTTTTTTTCCCCATTTAAGCCAGCTACTGTACCTCCAGCACTGGTACTTTTGATACTTAGCTAAGCATAATGAACGTAGGCGTGAAGTTACTAAGTTATATCGGTTATCGACTGAAACTGGTTTCCAAAGGTGTTATATATAAATAAAAGGTGTGTGTAAAAAAAACCCTAAAAAAAAAATACTGTTCATTTCTAACCCCATGACAGAAAACACTCAGCACTTGCTTTCTGTGAATCACTTGATGAATTATCTAACAGGCCATCCAGTGGCACGGATGGGGTTCAGTGGTATTATGGAACTGTACTGATCCATTGAGTAGTTTAAGGGTGACCCTGTGGACACAAGGGTTTCACACCAGCTAATGTAAAACTTAGCCTAATGTGAAAGAGTGACTATATATATATATAATGCTTACAAATAGAATGGATTAATACGATGAAGTCATAGTTCAGATATTTGATATATTTACTAGGCTCCATTGCCGTAAACAAATGCAACTACATTTGCTGGGGCTTCTGAGCTGCTGATAGCAAAACAAAAAGACAAAACATGTAAAGTAAAAAATAAATAAAGACTAAATAATTCACTTGAATCGGGCTCCTTTTGTGAGCGGCTAGGGGGTGTCACTTTTCTGCAGCCGTATTTTGTTACATTCAGTTCAGGTTTGGTTGGTACACCCCCGCTCTGCAAGTTCACCGACTTCATTTCGCTAAATCCAAGACATGCGTGGGAAAGCTAGAAGTGGCCGGTTCCGATGAGGTCCGGCGCTCAATACAGTCAGGCAGATCCGACTACAATCTTCACAACTGGGTCAACGAGACAGAAAATCACAGGCCGCAGCCATACAGAAATAAACACTGACGTCAAGAAATCCCCCAGGTAAACAGCTCCAGCAACAGGATCTAACCCTCTGCAAGCAATTTCCCTTTTTATTTTTTAAAAATTCATATGATATATTTTTACATCCACTATCCCATAATTCATCAAAACCAAATTACTCTATTGACTTTTTCAGGTTGCTGCCACCAAAACAGGAAATATTATTTAGGTAAAAGAACTTGAATCCCTTTGCTGTACAAGCAAAAACACTTATAAAACCACATATTCAGCACTTGATTTCCTTTTTTCTTACAAAAACATGACAAATATCATTCAAGAATGAAAAAAAAAAAAAAAACCCTGAGGTTCAGCAGGGAACTAAGGCTATGAACATCTCCGCATGCCCAAGATTGATGGTCCCCAACTTAAAAAAATGGGTTTCTTTTAAAATCCAGCGTCAGCCGTTTCTGCCGAGTTTCCACCCTGATCCAGAGAGCTGTGCCAGATGATCAGATAATCCAGACCATCAGCGAAACGGTCAAGCGACAACAGAGACGGGCATTTCCAAAAACGGAAACCACCTAAGCAGGCACCCAAATAACAGCTAGCCCAAATTTACATTGGCGCAATTTTCAAATTGAGGAGAACATTTGAAGAACATGCGCCCCCGCCTGATTTCCCCCCCCCCAAAAGGTCCAGAATAAGACTAACCTTGGTCACGATGCAGAGGGAGGCATAATTAGCCCCTCTTTAATTAATCCGCCCGCGTAAGCGGTTGTAGTGATGTGTAATCCTGTACCCAGCCAACTATTCAGCCCACGGTGACACGGGTCAGTCTGTGTTTCTCACGGCCTAAACCTCCTCTTGTCCTCTCTTTCATTACATTTAGCCTTTACCATAACATGGACGTAACCTGTGGGGCTCCAAACCTTTGCCTGCCAACCCCAGCATCATTGGCAGGTACTTATTACCGTTGCAAAATACAAATACCTCATCTAGCAGGTTAAGAAAGGTCACAGTGCATTTTTGTTGTACCTGCAATCAAAATTTCAGAGGCTATAAATATTTATGCATGCAAAACATGTGCATAAATAATTCTGCGTGCAGCTGATTACGAGTACCATTAAACCGTAAAGAAAAGTTCCAAATTTTTTTATTGGACAAACCTCAACAAAACTCAATTAGCCAAATTACTAAACGCAACTCCTACTAAAGTTCGCAGACTAAAATAAAATGACATGTACTGAATTTGCAATAACGCCCAGCATATGTACGTCAACTGCCGACGTTACGCTCAACTGGAAATTTTCTGGTTTTCAAATGGATTATGAATACATACGTTGTATAACTGCCATACCACAAACTATATTTGATATCCAATAAACATCAAGAACATAAATACGAAAAGCCCCCCCCCCATATCATGCATTTGCAAAAAAAAAAAAAAAAAAAAACACACGTAAATACTCACGGTTAGTTAAACGTTAATGTAGGTCGAGTACTACTTATATCCTGAGCTACATACTGTCATGATATATAGCTATCGCAGTACAAGCAGACTCACCTTGGTCGTGTCATCATGTGACCGCTGGTACCGTTTCCAGCGACACCCATAAATCCCAGTCAGACACGACAAACAGAGCTGCCTCTCGTAGACCTGCAGGGGTTGGTGTTTCACCATGCTCCGATAGTCTCAGCACTACGCCAGTGCACTAGCATCCCAGTGAGAACACGGGACCCTAGAGACGAGAAAAAGGAAAAAAAAAACAATACAGGTTAAACGCAATGAAAATGAAAACTGAACCATTACATAATAGGGTTAAAACTGAATTCCCCAAATTCTAAGTGATATAAAACAATTTATTTTAAAACGTCATATGCAGAATCACTTCAAAATAAGATTCGAATGTGTCTATAGCACACAGTATAGCAGTGTACCTCTGCAAAAGCCTTAATGGAGTTTAAACGTGTCATAAAAGTATCAAATCTGAAAAATGGAAAATGTATGTCTATATTAGTATTTGAAGTTAAATATGACTTCCTCAGCAGCAACCCTTTCGGCTCAGGTATTTACAGTAACATTTTTTGCCAGCTTAATACCCAACCCAGATTTATATCACTTTGATTTGATTTTAACTATTCAGTTCAAGATATTTGTTCTTAGATATGTGCAATAAAATCAGCCTTTTCCCTATGAAGAGACATGCTACCTGTCTGCATACAGAATTTCCACTTTTATTCACAGTATTCCTACAAGTGGTGCAGAATTAGTAATTATAATTCATGCGCATACATCATTTGACTGCTGGTAGTTACTTAACATACACCCTTAATTACAGGAATTACAAAAGCAGCTCCAACTTCAAGTCCAGCGTAAGACTCCGTGGCAAAGCAACGAACAGAAAGCTGTTTGGTGTCAGACACAGAGAAGCGTAAAGGAACGTTTGGGCACCGGTGTTGGGCACCGCTAAGCTGCGGCAAACAGCCATGCCATCGCTCCTTCCCATTTCTCACGGGTCCCTTTGGGAAGGGCGTGGATTTGGCAGGGGCCGCGTAACTCTCGGGCTAAATGAAAACGCGTGGCAGAAAGAACGGCACAGAGATTCTTCCCACTTCCCGCCACTAATAGGCCATAATGTCAGAGCTTATTCCATACGAGTGCAACCTGCAAAACAAACTGGCAAGTTTTTGATAAACATTCACATTGTTTATGGATTTAGGGAGTCGCGATTTTGTTCGATAAAATTGGGTTTTGAGGAAACCGCACACAGCTGGATGTGAAACGCCGCTTCAAGGTGCCGTCGACTGTGAAGACTGGGGCTGCGTTTGGGGGGTGCAGCAGTGTGAGAGAATGCACTCCCGGCTGAGAAATGCGGCACGTCACTGGAACCAGGCATCCAGCGTTAATTACCACCATCAGCCGGCTGCCAGCGGGCTGTCACTGGCCCACTGCAAGCATCAATTTGCATCTTTAAGGGGGCTGCACTTCCTGCAATTAGTGTGAGGACGGAAAGGGAGCCACACCCTGTGCTGCTGGGAGCTTGCTGGCACTCAGAGACAGCGGCCTGCAGCGAGCGGGTGTCAGGCAGGGAGAGAGAGTGCAGGACCCGGGGCGCAAATACGGCCTAGTTTGGGGAGAAGCAGGAAACCGGCTTTACTTTATCATCACAACACTGCAAATCACCACCAATTTAGGCAAAAATAGCAATAAGTACAAAGGATCGTTTTATACATCGGATAAACCTTAAATGGGAATTTTGTTTAGAGCAGTGTTTCTCGAACCAGTCCTCGGGGAACCCCAGAAGCTGCACGTTTTTTGCTCCCTCCCATCTCTCCGGGAACTGGGAGCGCGCAAACACACTGTCTGGGTATCCCTGAGGACTGGTTTCAGAAGCACTGGGTTAGGGCACTGGCATTAATCACTGCCATTTAAGGCATGAGATATTTCCTGCTTAAGTCACATACCCATAGCATAAATATTAAAGGGGAAGACTGAGTTCAGAAAAGCCACGTGTGATTTCCGAATTCCATAAGGGTGGAAACGGTGGTTTGTCCTTTCTGCAAAAGTATCAATGGGAGACTGAGCCAGAGGGACTTGGCCAAGTGGGAGATGTGTCACAGCTTGCTGGCTTTTGAAGCTTAAAGGTATATAATTTCATTCTAATAAAGAGTCAGAAATTGTATGAGAAACCCACATTAAAAATTGATGATAATGGGTCTCTGTGCAGAACAGGCTTTACAACACAAATTATACACTTTTAAACCTTTTCAAAAATATATTGGCCTAACACTGGATACCACAGTTGTTAAAAGCTGTATTGCATTTTCTAAATTACACCCAAAAGGGAATTTGGCTTGTATTTATAGTAAAATGATGCATTTACTTAATGATTCAGTAGAAAAAGATAAAATGCACTAAAACAAGCGCTGCTTTTTAAAGAAAATCAATCCATTTTATGTTATTGTAGCATATACTGTAGTGTTGATGAATGCAGCATCAGGAATGTGTAATATAACTTAAGTTTTACTAAAATAACAGACATAGCTAATCTAAAGTCATCCAACTAAACACTGGCCTGTGCTTGACATCCGGCAGAACGCAAAGTCGTCATTCATAACCCCCCTCCCCCCCCAACAAAGGGCACAATGTCAAACCAAGCATGTCACCACAGCAACGGGACAGCCTGGTGCCTTTGCACAGAGCAGAATCAGCAGGGCAGGGCTGCGAAACGGCATTCGGACAAAACGACAAAGTGGGGACGTTCGGCCAATAATCGGCAAAGCTTTCATACAGGGCCAAAAATTTCATAAAGGCAAAATAAAAAGTTCTTCATAATTTAAGAAAGCAAGGACAGATTTCATAATTCACTGCAGCCTGACATCTCCTGCAGGTCCAGTAGAGTATTAACGGGATTATCGATTAACCCGGCGCAGTCTTTAAATCAGCTTTAAGCAGCTCTAGATAAAAACATATGTAATCAGACGAGGCCGCTCCTCCACTCGGTTCATGAGCAGAAGGTCCAGCTTTAGTCCCCTAGAGCAGCCCATTACAGGCAGGACCTGAGGGCATCAGGACATACAAGAGTAACAGCCAGAACACTCTGATGCTGCCAGTGAAGAAGCACGTCAAATGCTTCTTCCATCAAGAATCCGCTCGTCATGATCGCCAGAAGAAACAAACATTTTCCTAGCTAACAGACAAGATGACCTAAAGTTCTCCCCCCCCAATTGGGATGCATTAAAGAACTACTGATCAGTGAAAAGCAGCTGTACCCTGCAAATTATCTGATGAATAGTATATTGTTCAGGGCAGCAACACCATGATGGACGACATTTACACGTCAGCTTCACAAAGTCGAGTATGCATGACCTCCTTGTGTTACACAGCTTTCCTACGTGCACCCTGTTACCCATTGTCCTTGGACCGCAGGAGGAAACCAATGGATTAGTTAGGTGAGCCGGCATTTTCGAGTTGTCTGTATTGTGTGAGCGTGCCATGTAACTGACTGGAATACCGCACCATTCAGGGTATCTGAGCCTCACGACCAGCCAAATCCAAGCCTTCTGGTGACCATGCTTAGGAAAAGATGGATAAACAGATGCTTCCGGAAGTCAGCTGCTTCCACTGAACCATGACACTATGCTGGGTAGTAGTATAATGGCCCCCATCTTGACCTTTGACCTTTAGCAGCAGCAGAATAGGGGCTGGTAAACAAAGCCCAATATCAATGGCACAAAACCATCCACCTCAAACCTGCTGGAATACTGGGACCCCTGGGTGAAATGCTTTGGTTCATACAGGTTCCTCATGGCCTCCCATTAACAAATCTCTCAGCTCCTGATGTACAGTGCCCCAATTCCGCAGCCTCATTTCCTCCTGCCACAGAGGCAGCGTGAGGGCACCGGTTAGGGAGGAAATAGTTCAGCAGTTTCTCTCCACAAACCTCCACTTTGTACAGCAAACCTGATTTCAAGTCTTTGGAAGCCAGATCCCGGGGCTGCCCAAACGAAAATCGGTACGCCACCACTGTGTCTGCAGGTAGGCGCATAGCCTGCATGCCAGTCCCCCCCCACCCCCACCCCCACCCCAACTGAACTCCTGCTTTGCTGGCAAGCTTCCGAGTATCTCTGGATTTTTGTCAGGTGAAGTCAGGCATGCTACCACAAACAGAATATTCCAGAAGAGGTTGTCCATGTTTTGTGATTAAGCTCTCCCAAAAAAAAAAAAAAATTATTTCCAGTTAGTGTGAGTAAATAATGTAAAAAAATATAACACTAAAAAAAAAAAAATTGTATATATATATAAAAGCAAAAATTAAACCAGGAAAAATTACCATACGCAGAGCTCTCTTTGAATGACTGACCTCAGTCAGAGTTATTCCACTCGCTGCGGCTCACGTTTGATTAAAAACACTCTCCCGGCCAAAACAGAACTCTGCTACCTGCACAATTGAAATAGCACACAGCATTGTAAATAGCTAAGCAGCGACTCTTTGCTCAACTGCCTTTCGACTGATTCATAGGTGACTCTGTGAACCGGACTTCAGAACTCATTATGCGGGAGAAGCCAGAGACGGAGGCATGTCAAAACGTAAATATAGACACACATTCGTAGACCGTTTCCGTTTTATCACCCTGTGTAGGAGGAAAGTTCCATTTCCTTTCAGACGAGTGTCAGGACTGAGAAATGCATCAGCTTTTACCATCAAATGCAATCAAGGTAATGGTCCAACAAAAGTCATCTAGGATGCAAAGTAAAATTATAAAAAGCAACATTATTTCTGATACTCCAGGAGAAATTGCGAAGGCTACGAAATATAGCAAAATTGACTCGCAAAATTAAAAATGCAAATCTCATGCTAAGTACTGTCTTTATGAACTGGGATTTACCTGATGTTTTCAGACGGTTCTGTAATGCTGGTCATGAAATTAAATGGTCTCAGTGGTCATTTTTAATGCTAATTCTTTTATTGCGTAAATTCTGTGCACAGGCAAAACAGATGTGTCGTTTTGGACAGACTCTGTACGTCAGCAGAGAATGAAATTAATTAAATCAAAGTCAGGCAACATAAGACAAAAAAAGACGTGCAAAAATTATTATATTGTTAATTCATTTCTGGCACAGTTAAGTCTCACTGAGTATTAAGATAAGGATCAGAAATCATTCAGGACTTAATCTGCAAATGAACAAAACTAACAGACTTATTTCCTATTTAGCTTAGTAGATAGCACCAAACGAAAAATCTTAAAAAAAAAAAAAAAAAAAAAAACACAAACACCCACCAGCAAGAAGGGAGTGTCAGCAGTACACGAGAGTAGTTCAATTGTAATAGATAAAACAAAGAATTTGTTATTGAACAGCAAGATATTCTGGTAGGTAACTGGTTAAATAAATTTGAGAAGATACAAATATTGACCTCAAACATGTATGGCTTTTCAAATACCTTCATTAAATTTATTTGTAACTAACAAAACGGTTGGCTCAAAATGCTAGCGCAAGTATAGTTTTTCCAGTAAACAAAGCAATAAATTTACATAAATCTTATGGGTAGCAATGTGGCAAGTCAAATTCTGCAGAATTTGAAATACCTAAAAACAGACAGGACTAGTACAGGCATCTGGGAAAACAATTGGCCTGTGGAAACCACACCTTAAACTTGTTCTACCATAGCTGAACTCTAACAGGAACAGAGAAGTCAGAGGGGCATGCCCGCAGATGACCACCCTCGGAATTTTCTAGACGGCTTTCCACAAGTTCAGTGTATACTAAGGTAAACAGGCAGACACCGTAATAGATGAATACAGGTAAGAATGGAGTGCATTTCTTACAAGTGTCAGCATACGGTAATAGCAGGCTAAATGCCCATCAGCATGTCTGTTAGTGGGTTTGCGTGGTTGAGCCGTACACACCATCGTGTCGTAAAAGTTGGTGCCTGGCTCAGGTTGACAAATTCCATTAACATTTGGGATATGAGTCGAGCATGAATGCCACGCACCTGGGCCGGACTCGGGCTTGTGTTTCAGGCCCGTACTGGGTTCTAGTGCTGGGTCTTGTCACAAAATTCTACCACAATCCTACCAATTTGATGTGAAAAGACTTTGCACAATAGGCCAGGAGTGTATAAGGCCCACAAAGAGAGATGTCTCAGAGTTATGGTTCACGCATCCACACGGAGAGGTCCTCACCTCGCCAGCCTGCTGGGCGGCCATTACACACAAACACACACACACACACACACACACCATTAGTCACGCGGGCCAGACTGCTGACCACCATCTCATTCATCTTCAGACTTCATTTGGAGACCGATCTGCTTCAGAGTGCTTTCTAATTCCAGGCGTGAGTGGTATAGACGAGGGGAATGGCAGCCATTATCCAATCAGGTGGTTCAGAGGAACAGGCAAGATGGGCCTGGGAGGGGGGGGGCTGGATTGCCCACCTCAACCACCTATCGCTCCAGAAGTTATTGCTGAGAAATGTCATTAAATGCCGGCTGCTGCATATCTCCAAACCTTCAGTCCAGGCAAAAGCAAGGCTAAGCAGCACCCACCTTGCAAATTTGTAGACGCATGACAGGGTCGGCTGTGTTTTCGTTGGCTGCCTGCTCTCCGGTTTCCATGGCAAATTCAAGCTCTCATTCTCAGTGTCTCCAGCCTCACAAACCTAAGATGAGTCTGAATCGCTTTCCTCCCTAAATTTTCAAACTCGAAGCTACTACTTTAACGACATGTTTGACAACCACCATTTACAGCTAGCCTAGTCCATTGTAGACACCATGGAGACAGCCCCCTTGCCCCTCCCAATGACAGTAAAACCCAGACTTCTGTAAAACTATCATGGCGATCATCTCGTTTTGATTCCACATAATGAGGTTCAGGGACTGACAGTGCACCAGTTCCCAAGCTCAAGAGTTCTGTAGAGGAAGTACAAAGTTGCAAAAAAGTCACAGTAACCCGCAAGCTTAGTCCTCAGGCCCTCGCTGCAAAGAGGTGACACTCCTAAGATTACATGGCGAATCACAAAGCACTCACGGAGGGGGGCTTAACAGGGCCAGACATTGTTAACATTCTACAGCCGTTTAAGTCCCCAATCACAATTCATCCCTCACGAGGGTCTTCTGGAGAAACCCAAAGAATCTGAGGATGTTCAATGGGGCTGGATATTTAGGTAGCAAAACTGTAAGAGATGGCTTAAATTTCCCATTTGCATTGCTCCAGCACTGAGAGAAGATGAACTGACTATGCCTTCACTCAGCGGCCTTCAACATTCTGAGGCACTGAGACTGACGCAATTCATAACATTGAATAAACACTCAAAAGCATGAAGACTGAACAAAGCAGTCGAGATCTCAGCATTTCCTTTATATTTCCATCGATTCAAATGTGCAGCGAACGGTCTGAAAAGAATATTTTTGCCTGCCCCGAGGCCAAGAGCACTGTGAAAAGATTACGTAATACGCTGGGCAAAATATTAGCATGCACACGTCGTGCATTCCCAGCATCAGGGGGCAAAGTTTGCTGCTTGCTCATCATTGCTGCGTGAAAATAATCTTGTTAAAAAAAAAAAAAAAAAAAAAGAAACACACAGGATCGATGGCCAGTGATATTCCTCAGAGAGGCAACATGTAAAAATATCCAATCACATATAAACGCACATCTGAAGAGGGAGCATCTCAATCACAGGACGGTGACATTCTGCTGGCACGTCCTCCTGCCACCTGCTGCTTGGAAGGACGACGGCAGAGAAGATGCAGGTCCAGCTTCTTAGCTACCATCTCTTTGGTGGTTAGAGCGCAAGATACAGCCCAGCTCCTGGGAAAGGGGCCTCCTGAGCGAGAACAAGCAAGACAAGTCGAGATAGCGCGGCTAAAGCTTGGGCTGGGTGTATCAGCCAATCGGCTTGCTCTCTCCCCGAGGCGCATGCAGACGTGTACGTACAGGCTATCAGGGCATGTTCTTCTGATCTCTACAGCGAGAACGGCGACGAAACTTGTAAACACTGATACGCGTGGGAGAAAAAAAAAAAAAAAAAAAAAACACAGGTGTATAGAAAAAATTTAATAACCAGCCTAAGGCACATGAACCAGGGATGTGTACCTCCTAATATTTAATTTGGCTTCATTTGTCCCCCCCACCCCAAATAAAACTTTGTAATTAAAACTATTTAGTGATGTCTACCCCATTGTCAAACTCTACCAAATGAGAAATTAAAATGGCACAGAAAAATTACTTATACACACAGTGTATATACATACAGTATATTGAAAGCTATACATTTTGAATATAGTATTTTGCATTAGTCATATGGTTTACTCAAAACCAGATGTTCCCTGAAAAAAAAATAAAAATCCATCTATTTATATTAAATAAGCCCATGATATTGCATAATTACATATAATAGAAATTATCCTTCATTTTTCATATCCTTTATGAAAATTATTTTCTCTGATGTTACGTATTTTAGGATTAAATTGCAATTTAGTTTGAGCGCGATGCAAAGATAGGCATTATCTCAAATAACACGCTATTAAAAAACGGTTAATATGTAAAGCTCTTCCACTCCCAGTTGAGATTAAACTCAAACTGAAAATATTTGCAGCATTACCTAGAATTGCTGACAAACAGGAAGCTACCTCCAGAGATTTAAAAAGTACAATTTGTTTTGGACCTCAGGGTGTGGCTGCTTCAAGAAGAGGGGGGCCAACTTGCTTTAAGAAGAACATTTTTCCTTTGGAAATTGCATGAATGGTTCTCTGGGCTCACAATGAAGCCAGCGTTTGCAAAACGTGACATAAGATTCAGAGGATGTCAACGGGCGAGAGATGTGGTCGTCGTCTTTAGATGCATGGAAAGATAATAATGTGACTGATGCATACCTTTGTGCAGACTGTGCACAGTCAGTAAGCATGCATCATACACCACAGGGTACGCGCTATGCTGTACCGAAGGCGTAAGTCCTAATTATAAATCCATCGTAAATCCAGGTGTAGCCCAAGTAGTTGACACACTGATGAGTGCTTATGAAACGATTGGATCCAGTGGATATTTGACCGTTTCTCTGCGTTTATCCCACAACAGCGGTTTTGAAGGCAGAATACGAGTATCAAAAACAGTGGTGGTCTCTCACGTTTAGGAGACTGGGAATCGTTTTCACGGAATTATAATTTTTTCTTAACCAGTTTTAAGTCTCTCACTTGGCGGGCGGCTAGGATGGGTGTCGTCAGCGATGCATCTGACGAGCTTCTGCCCGAACGATAGTGCGTCTGTATTTGGGAGAGTGATGAGAATTATTCTGCTGGGGAATGCCGGGGCTGCGATTTGCAATTAGAGAATGCTGCAGAGTCATCATAAAAGGAATTGGGCCTGTCCCTTGGTCTCTAAAAAGAAAAGAGAAAAATAATCGGGCCATCTCATCGAATCCTGTGGTGACAGGCCGAGCTAAGGAGACGCAGAAGGGCTTCACAGAATCGCGCGTCTCAAAAAAAAAAGCACAGCAGAAGACCATGAGAGAGAGAGAGAGAGAGAGAGAGAGCGCGAGAGAGAGAGAGAGAGAGAGAGCGCGAGAGAGAGAGAGAGCGCGAGAGAGAGAGAGAGCGCGAGAGAGAGAGAGAGAGAGGCCAGGCGAACGTGTGGGATGAAGGATGACACCCGGCAGTCAGGATGGAGGGTATAAGTGGGTCAGGAGGCTGAAAGGATTGAGCTTCATTCTCAGCGGAGGAACACCTGAGTCAGCCAGTTGCTGCAGAGACACTCGCATATCTGTTTGGAGGCTGACCCCAGGATGACTGACGGAAAGACAACAGATAAATATAGATGTAGCCATACAGAGGTCGTTTAGTCCGCCCAGCATCCCACACTGCTTAGGCCGAAGACACGAACATCATAACATTTAAGTTAGCGGATTTATTTAACTGACAATTGAGAAAGCAGAGTCAGACAATCCTTTAAGCACCTGGGTGTTAAGGGTCTTGCTTGAGGGTCTGCTGACCTGGGGATTTGAGCTGGTGACCTTCTGTTGATGTTCACAGCACCCTAACCCGCTGAGTTGCACACTGCCCCCCCCAACATATTCAATAACCTCAACGCTAAATCTTTCCAGCTGAACATTGCCCCCCCCTCCACATTCAGAAATATTTCTTGAAAATGAAAAATTCAGCACGTATCTTATTCATGTCATGATAAATTAAATAGGTAGTTAATGAGTAATGTCTAGGGTCTACAAATGCGCGAATATTAATACGTATGATCTATGGAAGAGGCAATGGAAATAGTGTTGGATTATTTTAAGATTACTTACTGATGAATTAGCACAGCGATGGCTGAAAGTAAAAAAAAAAAAAAAAAAAAAAAAAGATCTTGTTAGGTATCAGGTGATACCATCACTGAGTCATGAAGACATCTCTCACACTGAGAGTTTGGTTATTTTGCAAGTCCTTCAAGGGTAAAGATTTGGTGGAGAAAGCGTCTTGTCCAACCCATCAGACGATGCTTCACAACTGTCTCAGCTATGAGTGACAAGGGAACTGGAGACAGCTTCCTATGACTGACCTTTCCATACGTTTCCTGAGGACATGCCAGCCAAGCCAATGTCATCCATGGTACCAAGCACGTCAGAAGGTAATGCACAAGAAAGTGGCACTGTTGTTGGCACAACACGTACAACCTTAAGTATGTATGGTTCATATAAACATGACGATTAAGGACGTGCTGAGGCACGCAGGTAAAGACGGGAAGACAATAGGCTGGCAAAAGAAAATCTACACAGGGTTTGGAAACATAGAACCAGGGAATGTTATACAAGTTGTTGTATACACACACAGTTATATTCATATCTTTATGGGGACCATATTTCTATGGGCATAACCCTAATCCCAACAGTATTTATAAAACGGAGTTTTCCCTTATGCAGACTGAAAAAATGGTCTCCACAACTTTAAGAGTTTTCACATTGTAGGGACATTTGGTCCCAACAATGTAACAAACAAACAAACACACACACACACACACACACACACAATTTTATCATGAATATTGTGAAATGAGCAACTGTCCTTTCACAAAATATGCTATTTGATATACTTGGGGAATAATGGAAATATCAAAAGCATCTGGTAATATTTACCTATTTACTGAGTGGGAGGATTTACCAGATGTTAAGTACACTTCTGAATGGTACTACAAAACAGCTTGTCAGAGGGAGAAAAACATTTATGGTCTGTGAACATGCAATACAGGCCATTGAAAGCAGAGATTTATGAACATTAATGTATGAACATGCACTAGTTTACTGGGTGTCACACAGCTATCATGCGTTGTAATTGCAATGTTTCTCAGAAGCAGCTCATCGAAAGATGATGGGAGAGACTGTGGTGCTGTCTGTCCACAATCTGTTCCGTTTCTCATCTCCAACGCAAAAAAAAAGGAATACATTTACATTTTTAATATTACATAAAATGTTAATCCTGGACCACAGACCACGGTAAACACTCCAGACAGTGTCATGTACTTAGCCCGGAATAAATTTTATCTCACACACACACACACACACACACACACACACACACACACACACACACACACACACACACACACAGTTGCATGTGCGGCATTAAGGCTGAACCAGATGACGGATTCATGCAGATTAACACACAAAAAGTACCGTTTTCCCAAGCAGAACAATGGCTCTTTGAATCGTGGCCTCATAACTCATCAGTTCCCGGACACAATCACTTCTGCTCCATGCCCATTAGACCCGCTATTAAACTGTCAACAAACAGTCATAAAACATGCGAGAAATCAGGGGCTGCCTTTCACGCGAGGCTGGAACAGAGACTGCCCCCAGTTTAGCCCAATAATCCCGCACCGGGCATCGCCCTGCCGGTAGGCTGGAAATCATGTGACACGTTTGTTTTGCTGGCAGCCAATCTAGCGCCAGACGTATAAGGTTTGTAATTTAAAAGGGCTGAGACAACAGGGAAGGTAACGTAAACAAGATGATGACAGACAGCTTTGGGCAACGTGTAGCTGGCGGAACAGTGATAATTAAAAGCAGAGGGGTGCGCCGTTACAAACATGGGCTATGGGAGACATCAACTTTCCACCCACATGCTCTCTACACAAGTGCATAACACAGTAGGTCAAGCTCCTCTCTCTCCACACTTTCCAGTGCAGGAATCTAGAAAACCAAACTAGCAAGAGAATTTGTAAAAAGTTACAGAGCATAAGCTACTGTAAAAGTAATATACCGTTTAAAATTGAGCAAGAGTCATACAGAGGGACATTGTTTCAATGTTTTTCAGTGTGACTACATGTCATGTGAACTGTCACGTGAAACATTCCATATGAAAAATCCCAGAAACTATTTCACCCAATTCGTCACACCTGTGCAGTGGTTTTTGTCAGATGTTAGCACAAGTCAGCAGATATGCAGCTGTTCATCAAGCCCCAGGAGAGTCTTTCTTCCTTCAGGAAGCCCCGATTCATGTTTTCTTTGCTGCTCACCTGCTACTGGCATGCCGATTTTCACAAACACGGTCACAGAAATAGCAAAAATCCAAACCTTCATCTGAAGCCTGACATCTTAAGGAGTCGGTCCTCCTTCGTGAATCTGCCCAAAGCTACTGTGACTGGCTGCTTTGATCGTCCAAATCCCTGCCTGGCTCTCAGTGCTGCTGATCAGGTAGGATATGGCACAACCTGCCAACTTTGTTTTGGCGCAAACTGGAAGCAAAGTCCGGCTGTCAGCCTGGTTCCTTCGTGCTTCACTCGGCCTGCCCCTCCTCTAGGAGCCGGACCTGGCCATCTGGAGTGCCACAAGCTTCTATTTCATCCCTCAAATCTGTCCTTGGGCCGCCTCCACATCCAACAGCCATGCCGTTGGTGTCTCATACTGGTTCCGGCCACTTCTGCTATCCGAGTTTGGCTTGACACTGCCAAACCCGGAGGCCTAAGGAATCTCTGCAGGGGGATGTGTGACTAAGCTTTACTCTGGCCAACCAAAAAAAAAAAAAACCTTTAAATATTTTGAGGCACTAGGTAAAAATAAAGATCCACAAGATTCTGGGCCAGCTGTGAGAAAAACTACTTTCACTACTGAAATAGCACATCAAGCTAGACATACTGCACCAATCTCAGACTGCATTCTTTTTTGGGTTGTAGCTGCCTGATTATGCTACCATCAATTAATTTCAAAGTTTCATGATTTCTCTCAATTACTTATCTCCTTCTCCCCAGTCGGCCGACTTTTCCTGTCAGAGGGTCTCCGTCCCCGTGGGGGTGGTCGAGGGATTCCCACCATCTCCTCACGCGCTGGCAGCTCGACGCTCCCCTATCTTTGAATCCTTCAAGACTACAAGCGGTAACAGTTTTCCCTTGTTTCATCAAAAATAAAAGAGCTGAACTCTTAACAAGCAACTGTCACCCAAAGTGGGGGGGGGGGGGGGGGGGGGTGGGCTTTGTCCCCCAAAGACAAATGCAGTGTCGTTCCGGCCGACTTATCTGACGCAACACTGAAACACCCATGCCAGTAGCCCAGAATGTGATAGACTTGTCAAGTAAAAAAGAATATATTTTTTAAAAACTTGAAAGGAAACTATGCTCTTTTCTTCTAAGAATCCAGTCCCCTAAACACCACTGCCCGCTCGAATCTCACGTTGTGCTTTTCTTCTCCATTGGAGAAGGATCCCACAGCATTCCGTAATTCGTCTGGACAGTGACACCACCCCACCCCTACGTTTCAGAGCACTCTATCCAGTAATAACTCGGCGCACCATCTCCTTTAACATCTAGCTGCCCGACAGCCCAAAGGCAAACAGTCCGAGGCTCAGGCCTATTAAAGGATGGCTGCAGCCTGGACAGGAAACGGCTGAATCTAAGGAATGCGGCACTGGGAGAAACGCGTCCGCACTGCACTCCTTAAGCCCAAAGCGCAGCAGTAGCCAGGTGCGAGCTGAACGTTGGACTGTGGCCCATCTTCCCGTCGTCACAGGCTTCTGCTGACCATGCCCAGCGACTCCCCTCCCCTCTCCCCAGGTCTTCCGCAACCAGATTTGGGGCCCCCGTGGCTTTTCTAATTATATAATTTTATTCACTCATCAGGAGATCAAAAAAAAAATAAATAAATTCCACAGAGCAAAACACTGGACACATGCAAGAGGGAGCCCAGGTTTACCACGGCCAGGCACAGACTGATGACTCCGCAATGTCCAGCACCTGTAGCTAGCCTTAAAAAGAACAGTCTGGGACGATAACCTTTACCTCGTTTCGTAACACACCATTACAGATACCTGTAGATGTGCATAACAGATGAGCATCAGCTCAGTTTTCTTGGATATCCAATAATAAAAGTGTAATCCAGTAGCAAGTCGGGCTGTTCCAAGAATGTCTTAACCGTTATGCTTTTGAGAGAGGAACTTAAATAGCATTGGTAATATATCTAACTGTATGTGTGTGTGGGGGGGTGACTTCTTGCTATAAAAAATCCTGGGGAAAACTGCACCGGCTACCTAGAAGAGACGACTCAGGCAATAATGCACAATGCAGACCACAACATGGGCTACCATATAACCTGCATTCCTGGCAGGTTTCATACAGCAATAGGGCTGTTTCTGTCAGGGGTACCGGCCACCCACCGAGGTCTTTGTTGGTCAGGAATAAATACGGGGGGCGGGACTTGGCCACTTGAACTTCCTCATAATTCTTCAAGGGGGAGGGATGCCTTGTCTTCCTTGAAGACCGTGGCGGAGGGAGTGTGTCTGACTCCCCTTGGTATACGGAAAGTATTAAGAGTCATTTCTCACATACAGCTTGTCGCACATGCTAATTAGAATATCAAGCTACGATATTTATGCTTTAAGGGAGCTACGTGGTTGCTGTAGCATTAGTTCTTATTGAAAAGATTTCAGTGGAAGTGCTACTGCTGGTCAAAGCAAAGAAAAAGAAGAAAAGGTGGACATGGATGGGTTCTGCGGGATTGTAGATTAAGGGCATACGTCTGAGTATGGCATTTCAGCGGTACGGTACTAAAAACAGATCCTAGCGCTGGGGACTTGCCGTTTACCTCTTTGGGACTGATATTGACAAGATCAGGTATCGCGCTCTAGAGCGTGTCCAAAGACTCCACAGCTTGACGGCCAAATTGACGCCGGGACAAGGATGCAACACACAGAATCTTTCACCAGATCACTGACGGTCCCTTCGAAGCCCACCCAGGAACCCCAAGCTCTGACCCACTCTCTGTGATCAAACTCCCTAAACTCAATTTGATAGCGATTTCAACTTCCATTACATGGATTTCCCATCTTAAGAGCGTTCTAATTTTGCGTGGAAGCCAGAGTCCAATTAGAAGGACTCGGGATCAGAGGTTCAAGGTGCTCTATTAATATGCATCACCACAACACTCTTCAGGGGCCTTCAGGGGTCATGCGTTCTCCTCATGTTGCTTTCTTCTTGTTTTCTTCTGAACTGTGTGATACTGTTTGGAGTCAGTGATGTGAACATTCATTCCACTAGTGTGACCTTTCTGACAGACTTCATGCCATGCTTTGGGCTAACGGTGTTGAAAAGAGGGATAAACATATTAAACCTGGGAATAGACAATCCGCAGTGGAGTTGCACTCCGGTCTAGCAGTAAAACACACACACACAGTCCAATATGACCTATATTAAAATATATATGAAGATCTAACAATCAGCTCTTACATAATTTGACTAGCATGTTTACATCCTGTGACTAATCAAACATTGCAGAAGATGAGAAGAAAAAGTATTAATATAATGTCAATTAATTCAGTCAAAGTGATGAAATTCTCAGAGTCATAGGGAAACAAGACCTACATTTCAAAACAACTATTCTCTCTTCACACAAAACTCTCAGTACATTGTTCCATATAATTTATGAAATGAGAGGAACACATTCACACATTGAGTATATGCAATTGGTATAGGAAACTGACCAAATCTTCATTAATCAAATCAAAAACTGAAGAATTCTATTACACTATACCACCACTATCCCTGAATCATAGAAGTGAATCCTGACTCAAAATCTCCTTTGGAATCATGTTGATTTCTGACAGGTAAATTTAACACACACACGCACGCACGCACAAAATATATAGGGTAGCTGGACATTTGTTCTGAACGTGAAAATAAAAAGATTAGTATCCAAATTCTATTAAAAACGTCAATAACTTTATACAACAACATGAAAAGTTTATATTTCAGTATTATATTAAATTTATATTATAGTAACCTAACTTTGAATTAAGTTAAAAAAAAAAAAAAAAAAAAAAAAAAAAAAGTGTTAAAGTTTCGGCATCGTCACTTTCACAGCATTATTCGAGTGATAACTCGAGTTCAGCCAGAAATCTGTGAACACAATTTCTTGTTCATGGTATTAGGCAAAGGGCTCATTCGTAGACCACTTGAACACTATCATTTTTTAATATACATTTGAGCACACTGCACATGGAACATTCCAGCTTCCGTTCACGCCCTTCGCTTCCCGTCGGCTCCGCTGAAGTGGCCCTGGAGGCTTGTGGCTTCACTGCACGCTCCCGCTCTTTGAAATCCACAGAGTCGGCAACAAGATGAAATCGGGATAATGGTAGAGACAAGGTCAGCCAACCCATATCCAGAGAATTTCACCACCCAGAACGATCAGGTATATACCCATGCAAAGCTGGATACGGGACAAACACCAGAATTAAAATAACCCGAGGCCATGGTTATGGAGACCACCCTTTAGAGCAGTGCTTCCCAACCCAGTCCTCGGGGAATCCCGGACAGTACACGTTTTTGCTCCCTCCCAGCCAATCAGGAACAACGAATACCTGGTACAGGTACACTGGGAGCTGAGAGGAAGCAAAAAAAAAAAAGGACTGCCCTGGGTTCCCTGAGGACTGGGTTGGGAAGCACTGCTTTAGAGGATGACAGCCCAAATTAAGTAACTTGTAAAACTTACAAACTGCTGCCTTCGTTATAAAGGTCAGCAAACTCATAGATTTCAGTTTTTCTAAAACCGAATTGCAATTTCCATAGTAAGGATGCCTAATCTTGGAGATTCACATAGTAGAGTTCGCCTTCACCACAAACTCCATTCACAGCATGCTATCTGCCCAAAACCCTGGAATGGTTTCCCTCATGCCACAAGACTAATTCCAAGAAGACAAGTTGGAGGGTGATAACAGAGCTTCCTTCTCAGTTGTATTGATCCTAAAGCTTCCCGCCACAGCAGTCTCCTGGTCAGACCAACATATGTGCAGAGAATTAACTAATAGAACATTATAGGCAACTTCACAAACTGGCCCAGCCACACACCTCCGAAGTCCTGTCTGAGCCTGACTTTAAGACCAATATCAGGAGGATTACGTTTGTTTACTATGAAAAAGTCAGTTCACTGTTTGGTATCCTCAACCATCTTTGAAGACAAGGTTGTACAGAACTTGAATGCAGATCACATTTACTGGTTGCTGGCAAAACAAGGAACCCCAAAACCATGAGGACAGTCTAAAGTAAAGTATTCCGGTCAATCAAAGACATCCACTTGAGCTACTACTGTTCTTTTTGGGTGTGATCCACCTTTTAAGAAAGGTGAACCCACTTATGCTAACCTAAAGTCAAAAGCCCAAGGCAGGTATTGTACTTTCTGTAGCAGTGTTCAACATTATTTCAGTAAAATGTGCCAATTTCAAATTCCAAAGAACAGAAAGATAACTGGATCAGATCAGGTAAGAGGTGCTGGAGATGTGACCAAGATCAATAAGAGGCACAGTGCTACTTGAAAGTCAAACATCAGAGGTGTAAGATACACATGGAAGTATTGCATGATTGCAATGAAACCATACCATCGACAATCCAAAAAAAAAAAAAAAGTCAGCTCAAAAAGACAGTTATTGAATTATGTTATTGAAAATGGTGAAAGTTCTAAATTATAGTAGTGAAAGAGAATTAGAGATGCATGCGGTATTAGTTGATGGGTCAGAACACACAATGCTCCTCCATAGTGCTGTAAGGGAATTTGACCTACTGGGGCTGACTCAGGATCTCCATCCAGACCCCATATGATGATCCACTTTATTAGGGGTGCTACTCTGCTTTCAGGAATACCCCATTGCTGCAAGAAGTGATATTAATAGGGACGTTCCATAAATTCTGACTATTCTTGAAGAAAAACCTGTCCCTCCAAGCAGCAGAATACATACAGTACCGTAGCCCCTGAGCTCAAATTTCATGAATCTGTCGGAGGAGGGAGGCTGCACAAGTGCGACCATCTCAAATCAGGAGGTCCTACATTCACTGGTACTCGATTCCCATCACCCTGTGATGGAATCATTCATCCAAGACTGACCGTTGACTGTGCCACCCCAAGCTTGAAAAAGTCTTCGCAGAATCGCATCGAAGATTCTGGAACCTCCGGGAAAGAGAAGCTGCCGATAAATATCAGCGTGGTTGTACTCGATGATGCAGATGGTGAGGAAATCCAGTCAACCCTAAGATAACTGAGCTACCACTATCCAGTTTACATCATCCGACATCTATTCACCCAGGATGGATTGCTTTGCACTAATTATCATTAAACTAAGACAGACTTTTGCTGCAGTACATCTTAATTTGTTGACTAGTATGGACGCAGATGGTGCTTCACTTCCCAAAAGGATTAACCCTTCGACCTGCGATCAGATCAAGGTATAAACTTCAAATGAGATCCGTGAACAGATTCTGAAGGTACAACATTCCCTTCTGCTTCGATGCTTCTAGTGCTCCACATTATGGCAGTTCTTGGAAGAGAGATGCTTCATCAAGTCTTCCATTTACATTATCCTAGGAGCTCACACTGTCACCGAGGAGCTTCGGAGAACCACTTAAGTGCAGGGCATAATCAATTCAAAACCCCTTTGATGCGTCTCATCTGATGTGGCAGATGCAGACCTACTCACCTGTAATACATGACTGATGGGGCGGCTTGACGCATCAGTCCCCTACCTACGATTCCATCTCATTTCAAGTGGTGGCAAATTAAAATGAATTCCTGAAATCATCTTTATAACGCTTAACATATTCCTATGGGCCCTTTGGCCTGTTGGCAAAGTCATAGCAGGCATCTTTGGGGATGATGGGGAAGGGCAAATCAAGGACAGGAAATGCACGAGACCAGTTTCCTGGCTTATCAGACTTCCAGCACTACCACAGGACACCACAAGCTCTGCAAAGTTGGGGGCAGCGATTAGAAAGGTCAGCAACTTATATACTCTACAATTTCTGAATTTTTGGGAGCCCCATAGGGTTGCAAAGGGGTTGGATATTTATGGTAAATTTCCCAGAAACTTTCCATGGGAAGTAGGGTTGCAAAAGGGTGGAAAATTTCAGAACCTTTCCAGAAACTTTCCATGGAAGCAGGGAAATTTTGGAAATATTGAACTCTGGGTGGAATGCCACAAGAGCTGTGAGATATGGCAAAGAAAGCAAACTGTATGAATAATACAATATAGAAGATGACTTAAAAGCATAGCTTTTTGATGCTGATGTTTATTTTGGGGTGTTTTTACACACACAATTATGTACACAATTACGCACGAGCACTTGGTGACACAATAATACCACTATTAGTGATGTCAAAATGCCCCCCCCCCCCCCCCAAACTACATTTAAGTTTCCTGTTACATGCTAATCCACAATTTTGCAAATGTCCAAATTTCCAGTTTGCTCCCATTAATTCCCATATTTTCCTGTTAATTGCCATGGAAAGTTCCCAACTTTAAAAACTCCTAGTACTTTGCAACCCTACAGCCCCTACACACTCACAACCCCTTGGACTAATTCCAAGTTTTAATCAATATCATCATTACTGAACATCCAATGGCCATTCCCATTCATTTGACAATCAACCATATTATCTTGCAGGAAGTTGGCCCATCCAATTAACAGCCCCTACAATCAATCGGTGTTCAGTCAGTAGTATCAAAATTCAAATTGGCATCTGTCACATGCATCATCATGCACCGTAGAACCTGCAGTGAAATTCCATCTCTAAGACTAAGTTTGTGCCCCCATGAAGAAGCGAGCATAGATTTTCCAATATAATTCTCTTATTCCTGACAACTATGTTTCAACATTCTAACATACAAATTAGCATCATATTTCATGGTCAGCAGTTTATATACTTAGACATTTTCAATTTAACATTTTGAAATTATGAGAACCATAACTTTTATGTAAATCATTTAACTGTGCGTTAATTTCTTGAATATCACATCGTGTAAATAGCATTGCCTCCAAAGTAGTTATATTTGTTATGACGACTAGGGCTGTTTGATGTTCTTGTTTATCTGTTAAGTACTATATCGTTAGTTATTGCGTGTATTCTATTTCATATGTCAATATTATTTTGAATTTTGTTCTCTAATTCTACCGAAACCACAAACAACTGTAAATAATTTGAACTTAGACATTTGTATATTTGTAGGCGAGTGGCAGTGGAGATACATGTGTAAATAAGCTTTGAATTGGACATCGTCACATGTTATCAGACAACCTGCGGAGATTGTAAACAGAGCACCACGCTGCCTCTGAAGTTTCATTAGTGAGGTCACAAGATTGGACTTTGACACCAACTATTCCACAACGGTAATATATATAATATATATCAGTTTATTTAGAGGTAATCATTAAAATTCTATCCAGACAAACTTTGAGAAGCTAGCTAGCTCAAATCCATCAATATTCCTTAGTTACTTATATGCCAGAACCCTTGTAAGCGTACAAGAAAAACATCCAGGAAAGAGTATTAAAACTAATGTACACTATATGCTTATCACTGTTGAAGACAGTCAGACAGACACACACACACACCAATATTTTTAATCTCGTGGCAAATGCTATATTACCATCCTGAGTAGTGTCATGCATTTCATTATTAATTATTCCAATAATACTGAAATGTGTTTCTGTTACAGTCATATTTTAAATATGAGAAGCTACTTGAACGAGGTTATGAAAACTGTTACTCCCCTGCTTAAAAGAAATAAAATGAAAACCGCACTGCTTCGGAGGGCGGGGGTATTTTTCACATTTGGCGACGCTTGGGGACACCGGTAGGAAAGACGGAGAAGTTAATGCTACTATAGAAAAACAGAAGGCTTATTAGAGAGCTGTAATTCTCTACTTTGTGATCACTACCGTGCCATAAATAGCCTCCGAGACATCGGCGTTTCTGTGGAAGAGCGATTAATGATTTATTTACCAGACGTCAAGCAAGAGTCTGAACTGGAACAACAAAAAGGCGGAATACTTACCTGTGAATTTTAGGCACACTGATCCGTTTCACAATAGCCAGAAGGGAAAACAGTCTCGTTCATTCCCCACTGACACCCAGTTTCCACACAATCCCATTTTTCTAAATAATGTAAATTGCAAAGAAAGAACCACGTGTAGTGAGGTGTTAGTTCAATACGTTCCCTCGCCATCAGCAGAACTGTTAAGGCTTCAAGTGGAGTCTTTCAGAGCAAGCGGAACTATCTGATGTCCTGTGAATTGCGATACACTCACCCCGTGTTAACTATGTTACCAAACAATAAAAGGCAGAAAACACTTACCTTTGGCAGACGGTTCTTTTCCCCCCTGTTACTGAAATCTTTCAGCTGTCTGTTTCTTCCTGTGGAGATTCTAGCCTCGCAGGCGTCAGTAAGGTACGGCTTTCTCTGTCTTATAAATGTATTACACCGAGGATGGTGGATAGGATAAGCTAACCAGGCAAACACTATACAGAGGACATACAGGCGCAAAGGCACCGGCGGGTCACTCAAGTCGAGCCCTTCGCAGAATCCTCTTTGAATGTCTAGGGAAATCGGCGTGTCCCGGCACAAGGTTTCACCTTTCTGTGTGATTGGAGTCAATGATCTAGCAGCCCTGCCTCCGCAGAGGTTAAAGTAAGAAGTGTAACAGCATGAGGGAGCTCAGCAGAATGGATAAAGGCGGAGCTGTCAGCCTCCCCATTGTACGAGGCATTTAAAGCGAAAGAGACACCCTTTACCTACTGGAAATGTATTATTATTATTATTATTATTATTATTATTATTATTATTATTATTATTATTGTTGTTGTTGTTGTTATTGTTGTTGTTGATAATGTTGGAATTGTTGTTTGTCATTTGTATAATAATACATTTCTTGAAATAAGTATAGGCTATGGTCATTTATAGTCTGTGTGAAAGTTCAAATATTTTAAGCTACACATGTAAGACTACAATACAACAACTTTTATCATTTCAGCCTCTTAAATCAGATAAATCAGCATAATTCAATTGCTGCAGATTACACGTTCCTGGAAAAAAAAACGACATATCCCAAAGAGTCATGTCATGCCTGCACGACAGCAGCGGATACTGTGATCTGCAGTTGTGTTCATTTAATCTGATTGCGTAAGAAAAACGAAGAGGGAGACATGAGCTGTTGCCGTGACTTAGTTGCCCCGTCGCGTTCCGCTCCTTACCTCCTCCGCTGCACTTGTGTCGCTTTTATTTTCGTAAAGTGAAGCATTTGTTGGCTGCTCGGATTTGTTTTGACAACAATGTGCAAACCAGTCACAAGACTCACATTTGAATAAGAGATGCCTATCATTTGAAATGACTAGACGATGAACCACTGTTTTGATTATATTTCTTTATTAATGCTTTCAACACAATATATGACGGCCACATGAGGAATTTGTATAGAAACACCAGTCGGCCATTAACTTTCATTATTAATTTCAATTTTACTTAAACAACAGATATTATATAGCCGATGCAACAAAATTTAAGTTAACAACGTATATGGCTTTTAAAAGGAACCACTTTTTGATATGCAAATTATGCATTCGGATTTGCCTCAAAAATGAATAACGATAACAGCCTAAAAGAAAACTAGAGAAACACTTCTCAGAATGTAAGTAGGACTACGAATGTGGTTCTAAGTGTATAATACAGTACCTGCACTCACAGTACTGAAATGCAATTTTTTCTGTCATGAAATTAATGTGGACCTACATGTAATAGCTGCAGGACTCGTCACTTCCGGTAACGCATTCGTTTGTTAGGTATTAAACGTGAGGCGATTCCAGGGATTATGGGGGCCCTAACCAACAGAACTCCACGGGGCCCTCCAACCTCCAACACCCCCCCATCATCCAGCCTGGTAAAATTTATTACTTTTGTTTTATTGTGAAGTCTATATTTCTAACATTAACGAAGAGAGTTTAATAATCTCAAGACCCTTATTTTCACTTTATTACACAAAAAAGCAGATTTGTCGTTGCAATGCACCGTGTAATCTGCCGTCCTTGGGAGATCCTCCCAGCTCAGGGGCCCCAGGCGATCGCCTGCCCTGCCTGTCCTGTCGCTGCACCTCTGATTAAATGGTCGTAATGAATATTTGTTGCCTAAACTGTTAGAAAAAAACACATGAACCACACTGTCTGATATCCGCGTTGCTTATGTGTTTTCACGTATTCACCAATAAACACGTGTTTCCTTATGCACAAAATGCCTCATCATGAAAATAGCTTGACGTTTTGGTATGCTTAAGACAATTCAATTTATTCCATTTTATTCCAATCTTCCTACATTTAAAAGTTATACTAGTGGCCAAAATTGTGTAAACACTTCCAATTATTAGAGATTGCAGAACTTTATTCCAGTTACTCCAGTTACTTATTTAATTGTGCAATGTAAATTTGTAAGCTTTCTTTGATTTCTTTGATTATACACTCACCTAAAGGATTATTAGGAACACCATACTAATACAGTGTTTGACCCCCTTTCACCTTCAGAACTGCCTTAATTCTA
>JAODLC010000040.1:11161369-11177650 GCA_026781145.1 Hippopotamyrus pictus | reverse complement strand
AATAAGGGAATTGTTTAAAGAAAACTTTATACATTTAGAACCAATGCAATATACACCTTTTTTCTTCATGATCACAACATTGCGTGGGAGTCTGTCTATAACGCAAAGCTGCAGTGGTCAAAGAAGAAAAGAAAAACATGTAAGATGTCATCCTTCTACACTGCTGTTGTCTGCACGATTCCTGATATGATCTCATCAGAAGAAAACGATCCATCTGTCACCAGTGCACAAGACAAGCCCTGGACATCCCAACATCTCTGCACCTCAAAGCTAATTAAAAATAAACATGATTTCCAAGAGAAGTATAGTGAGCAGAATTATGAGTGGGGCAGAGGATGTAGGCATTAGGACCTTGAGGTCCACTTAGAGGAGCCCAAATTTCAGGGGGGGGGGGGGAGGTCTCAACCTAAGTTTGGTGGAGAGTTTCTCATTTGAATATTCCTTTCCCAGCTTCCAGAAACTTCTTTCCCGTGGTATATAGGCCTGCAGGAGCACTGTTTACTCTGTACTGGTTACCCAGCAGGGACAGAAGACGACTGAAGGGTTTATCAAGGTAAGAAATTGCCATAGGACATAGAGGGAAGCAGCTTTTTGAATAGATTAGTAAAAGGATGTCATACATTATGTGCTCTTGTTCAGTAAGATCTACATAGACACTGTGATTCTATGATGTCAGGGATGAGTATTCATCTAATATGAGAATTTAGTTAAGTTGCAAGCAAATATTGCAAGTAGGTCTATGTGTTCTTTCTGATTGATGCATTTCAACTTTTTGTTCTTTTGTTATGTGGGGGTGAAAGGCGTGACATGAAAGTCTTAAAAAATACTGTCATCCTGTCCATTTTTGCCTTGTAATATAATTAAATCTGGCACGCAAGCGACAGCATGTTCAAGCTATCGAGCTCTGCTAGAAGTGGGGAAGGGATTTTGCTCTTCAGAATCAACACTTTAAAGGAAAAAAATCACTTTTTTTCTGTAGAAATTTCAGTGAACTGTATCGTTACATTTTAGTGCAGGGAGTGGTTAAAAAGATGTCACTGAAACGTGACTCTTCTTACAGGAAATCTGACTCCCCACTGTGGAAGTTCTGATTGGACAGAAAGTCGCATTAGATTTCTTCTAGCCAATGAGAGTCTTTTCTGTGTCTGACTGTATAAAGCTACATGTATACTGCATTGATGTGGCATTCTCAGGGACTGTCAATGATTTTTAAAAGTAACTACGGACAATACAGAAAGAGAATGAAAGAGAAAAAGTTATCATTCTTTTCTCCATCTGAAGTATTTTTACTTGCCCTGTGGCCGTTATACTATGCACCTCTTGTCTTTCAGAATGAAAATCGCAAAAGTTGACATCAGTATGAAAACCTTTGAAGGTATCCAATGTTGCTGAAATAAAATCTGAAACAAAGCACACAAAAACAGACAATTGTAACTATTTCATTTCCCCGCTTTGTTTCTAATGCTGGAGTTAAAAGGAACGAGGTCGTCAACCCAAATGGTAGCATGAGGGGGGAAAAAAAAATCTGAAAAAGATAAGACTTTCTGATAGCCTCAGGCTACACGATTTGTGCTTCTGTCTGGCCGCCTGAGATTGCAGCAGAAACGCAGGTCTCCTGTGGCAGAGACACACCCTCATATAGCATAAGAACATACTGATTTTCATGAATGTGTCAACTGGAATCCAGCTGGAAATCATGAATGAATGCATTGTGTGGAGATGGGGTTTTAAGAAGGAATCTGATAACAAGGGACGTACACTAATTCAACACCAGCTCCAGCAGTTAGAATTAAAAATCCTATTTAGATTAACATATATTAAGGCTTGCCTAAACTGTAAGGTTAAGTTAGCAGGTAAGTGTGAATCATAGTTCTGCTTTGCGAGGCAGTGCCCGTGTCTCACTGTCCTGATTGTTTAGCTGTAGCTATGGGATCCACAGCTGCTGATGTGGCTGTTTCGTAAAACATCTGCTTGGAATTTGCCAGACCGACGGTGGCTGCACAGTGAATGGCTTGCGGAATAATTACATGTTATTCCCCAGCTGAGCGGTTAAACGTTGGCAAAGGTTTTTCACAGCTCAAAGCTATACAAAAACAAAGCATTTTTGCAGAGTAAATTCTAAAATAGAACCCTCATCATTATTATTATTATTTTTTTTTTTTTTTTGTCATACTAGAGCCCGGGAACACTGTGTTAAATTTCATATCCCCCCCCCCCCCCCCATTTTCAGGTCTTCATCGCTGCTCTCAATCACTGAAGATTCTGATTCTGAAAGAATGTGGGTGACAAAGGTGGTAGCTCTGTGCCTGATGGCTACGTCAGCCACTGCCGAGAAGAAGCTTAGCAACCATGCCGCTACCTTAGCAGACAAAAGCGCTAACCTGGCCTTCAACCTATACCAAAACATGGCCAAGGAGAAGAGCCTCGAGAACATCCTCATCTCCCCGGTGGTTGTCGCCTCCTCTCTGGGCCTGGTAGCTCTCGGGGGCAAGTCTTCCACGGCTTCCCAAGTCAAGGAAGTGCTCAGTGCCAGCAAGGTGCAAGATGAACATCTGCATGCCGGCCTGGCCGAGCTCCTGACCGAAGTCAGCAATTCTACAGCCCGCAATGTCACCTGGAAGATCAGCAACAGGCTGTATGGCCCCAGCTCCGTCACCTTCGCCGACGACTTTGTCAAGAACAGCAAAAAGCATTATAACGTCGAGCACTCCAAGATCAACTTCAGGGACAAGCGAAGCGCCATAAACTCAATCAACGAGTGGGCATCCAAATCCACTGATGGAAAACTGCCGGAGATCACCAAAGACATGGAGAAGACAGATGGAGCCATGATTGTCAACGCTATGTTCTTTAAAAGTAAGTAGCCCTTTGAAAGGCTGAGGAGCATTCAAATAATTGAGGGTTCAAGATGTAATTTCATCTGCTTACCAGTGTAATTTTAATGTTTATCTACAGCTTATTGGGATGAGAAGTTCCACCACAAAATGGTTGACAACCGTGGTTTCATGGTATCTCGCTCATTTACCATCTCCGTTCCAATGATGCATCGCACAGGTAGGTACCTTAATTATGTCACTAGCTGACCTTTAGAATTAAAAAAATAATAATACTGCAATGGCAGTATTCTAGAATGGTCTAAGTTGTGTTAGAAATAGCTTGGAAGGGTTTGAAGAGATGGGAGGCTTTGGTCTTATTTTTGCTCTCTATTCCTTAGGGTTATACAAACTTTATGAAGACACGGAAAACAAGTTGTTTGTACTGGAGATGCCTCTGGCCCATAAGATGTCCAGCATGGTGTTCATTATGCCATACCACGTGGAGCCCCTGGAGAGGCTGGAGAAGCTGCTGACTCGCAAGCAGGTGGACGCTTGGCTGAGCAAGTTGGAGGAGAAGGCGGTGGCAGTATCTCTGCCAAAAGTGAGCCTGGAAGTCAGTCATAACCTGCAGGTAAGTCATCTGAAGATCTCGCTGCAATTGAAGGCTTCCAATTCAACTCAAATCACTGCACTTTTATCATGAAGACTTCATTACTATCCTCATGGCAACCACTTGGCGATCTCATTAGCTTGGACTTGAATCGTATTTTGGACTTGGACTATGATCCCAGTTGACGGTTCATTTTTACTGTTCTCTGAAATCTCACTTTGAGTTACATTTTTATTGTCCGTTGATGTCTTTATCTGTATGAAGCATCGCAAAATTTGACTGCCTCGTACCTTAGTTACTACTAATAAAACAAAATAATAGAAGTAATAAAAAAAGGCCAGGTTTGGATAGTCAGTGGTTTTTAAAGCATTTAATCTCCGCAGGATTTTAACACAAATTTTCATGTTTCCCCAGAAACACCTTGGTCAGCTTGGCCTTACTGAGGCAGTGGATAAAAACAAGGCTGACCTGTCCAACATCTCGGGAAAGAAAGACCTGTACTTGTCCAACGTCTTCCATGCTTCAGCCCTGGAGTGGGACACCGAGGGGAACCCCTTTGACGCAAGCATCTTCGGCACAGAGAAGCTCCGGAACCCTAAGCTGTTCTATGCAGATCACCCATTCATCTTCATGGTGAAGGACAACAAGACCAACTCTATCCTCTACATTGGCAGGCTGGTTCGACCCAAGGGTGACAAGATGAGAGATGAGTTATAGTGATTCCCAGGGATGTCAACCTTTACTGTGTATGAATTGAGTATGAAAAGGCCATGGAAATGGTCCTGGTAGGTCTGTTACCTCATAAGCACATTCCACTATATTAGGTATGGACCAGTATCTGGGCCTGTGCCTCCTGAGGCATACGTGAGAAACACCCTCACTGACAGTCAATTTAGCTAATATACATTTATATCTGCTGGGCTCAAAGGTAAACACAATGTCACATGACTGCACAGTGAATCCCACCAACACATTAAAACACCACTGAAGAACAGTTCTCTAGCTTGATGAGTCTTAACAACCACGTGCCTGTTTCGGCAAGTCATGTGACCAGCATGCTTATATTAAGTATGATCTCTCTGATTTTTGCCATCATTGTCCAATCAATCCAAAAATCCATCCAAAAGAAACATGCAGGTTTTGTGAGGATATCTTTAATGTTTAAAGTAAAAAAAGAAAGTTTTGCATTGACGTCACAAGATTATGTGGTGCTGTTTAGTTCTCCCCATGCCAAAGAAACCCAGTAATTTGTTTTAAACCATCATCAGTTTGCACTGAAACTGTTCTGGAAAAGGCAAAATCCAGTACCCCACGGGCTCTATACTCTTTTTCAGGTTGTTACCCAAGGTTCTTGCCACGTGACTTATGTTGGAATGATGCAACAGTGTAAAACTGTCACCTTCGTTTTTTGAATAAAACTCATAAAAACAAAACTCGTACTGTATTTGTTCATTCAAGCATCTTTTGCAGTTGTGCAACTTTTTAATATATGGTTTCATTTACGACAATGAAGTGCTCATCTAAAGCGTATGAAACAGCAATTCCATTCTCCCCCGGATGCATTTTAACGTGTATAACGTAACATTTACTAAATTTAGTCAACTTTATCACATCACCTGAGACTTGTGAAGCACAAGTGAATTTTGTGCGAAATCCCACAGTAGTAGTGATAAACTTGTGCAAGTAAGAAAAAAAAAATAGCGAAACAAGACGAGACACTAATGCAATATGACTGTATAATACAAAAGCAATATTCTGTAACTCAGAAGATCCTACTTGTATAGAGAACAGAATACACAAGATCGTGATGGTCGCGAAAAACCGCCCACGATTAGCCGTTTTACCGCACAAAGCCCCTTTCTGAAGCATTTGAACACGTAGTCTACATAGTGTTCTTAATGCCCCGAACATTATCCCTGATACTGATCTCACTGATTATTAAATTATACGATATATTATGAGGCAGTACTGGACTGGGATTAAAAATCGGTCGTGGTCTTTTACCCAGACAGGCCCTCCGCACATCCACACAAACGATCATTTCCGCCGATCGGAGTTGGGGGTCCGACCCATTAACCCATCGGTTCACCGAAAAATGCCACGTATGCCAAATGGTCACTCCAGGCCTATTATCAGTCTTTGCAAAGTCTTAAAACTTGCCTGGGTTACGTGGGATCTCCTCGGATGAGCAGGCGCCATGTAAACTGGAGGTGCAGGCGTGCAGGGTTAACGCGGAGAGAAACCGTACATATATATATAGTAACTCAGTCATTTTTGTGCCGTCGTTTTTCTTACTTTTTTTTTCCCCCGACATTTTGAAAAGAAGGCCAATGCACTACAATGACACGTGCAGCTTTTAGTTTGCTTCCAGTTGCTTTTGCCTGTTTTAGAGCATGACATGCAGAGATGCTTCTTATTTCCCATTTTAGGAATTGAATCTGCTGAATCTCAAGTATGGGAAATCGCCATCCCGGTTTCGCCAGTACATTAACATCTTGATACTGATATTCCCAACCACAAAACTAAGTCGAATTTTACACAATTTTCGTGTAATTTGTTATATATTTTAACAACCAATGACTTAGACATATGTAATTTAGAAAGAAATGTATAGAACGCAACATAGTTTTATAATAAATACCAATCATAAGTGAAGGAAATCAAGGTTTTTCTAACTAGAATACATGGAAATCCTCTTTCACATCGTATATCTAGCACATGGTAGCGGGGAAATATGAAAATGTGTCTTTAAAACTGATATGTGAGTTCTCCGTGTCCTTCAAGCGCCACCTGATGGAGAGAAAGGTACTACAAAATATGTACAGTATTTACTGCATCTTGCTTTCAGATAAAACAAAGTGACAAGCAATTTGTTCTCTACACCGCAGTTAATTTTATTAAATTTGAAACACGAGTTACAGCGTACTCCACAGCATTTATCAGCTTAGGAAATTAAACTGCAATGTAATTATGATCTGGTGTGAATTTTTCGTATTGTTGCAATAACAGGAAGTATTGTATTAAAAATATAAGATTTCATTTGTTCTTAATTTTACTTTATGCAATGAAACCTGGTTTTATGAAAAGGTACTGTCGTTTATGAAACGGTATAGGAAAAATGTATTGTTCAAAAACAGGCAACAAGCTGGAAAAAAGCTTCACAAAATTGTCGAACTTCCTGTGAAACTCTGTTCCAGCCTTGATGGGCTAGTCGATATTTCTCAAATGCACTGAGATTTACATTAACGTAACATCATCACACCATGTTACACGTTAGAGTAAACAAGTGTATTGCACTAAGACACTGAACATTATGTCCTTTATGAAGAGATACGCCAGTGACACAGTGATTCTATGGCAAATTTTATGCCTCATTTAACATCATACAGTTCTATTAGCTTATTTTTGTATTATCATTAAGTTAATAAGAGGTAGTTCAAAATTCCACTTCCCGTTCCTTCAGTACCCGACAGGAAGGGACAATTCAGCATCTGTCCTTTAGTATTTACATTTGAAGCTGTACAGTACTCAACTGGGACAGGTATGTTTTAAAGCAGGGTTCCCTAAATTCTGGTCCTGGAGGGCTAGTCTGTAACACAGTTTGCAGGTTTCCCTGCTTAGACACACCTACTAAACCTGCCGATTGGCTGGTGAGATGAATAAGGTGTGTCTGAGCAGGGAATTCTGCAAACTGTGCTGTAGATACTGCCCCAAGGACCGGAATTGGGGGAACCCTGCTTTAAATAGTTTCCGGCCTCACTATCCAGAAATTTAGTAAGATAAACAATCAAACAGATCCCGACCTTTAAACAAAACAATAATAAGCAGTCACAAAAGGATGATAATGACACAAGCATTTATACGAGCATATATACATCATTACTTTTCAATATCATTTAGACAATGTTTTTCATTCAATTAAACAACCAGGTTTATTTGCTCTTTACTTGGATTAGTGACATCTAAGTTTTTTAAACATTTCCTTTCCTGTCAGGAACTAATTTTAAAAACATTATCCACCAGAGCAAATTTATTATGCTATTCTTTTGTGCTAAAATTCTTCATAAGGCACCTCCTTTGCTCAGCATCTGTACAAGCTTAACATATCCATTAATGTTAAATCCGGCAGATTTTGTAATACCACTGTCATCAGCTGTTGTCTTTGAAGTTTACAGCATAATTAGGTGTTTTCAGTATTAAACACAAAAAGGTAGTATTAACATTAATTAATCAGTATTTTCAAAAGTATTTTCAATAAAAGCTCATCACAAAGTCTTAGAATTACCTTCATCTAAGCCCAAGCCACTCTAAAGTAAACAAAACATTCCCCTACTTATGTATCCGTGAATTAATTAAGAAAAATAAGCTACATAGAAACTGAGACAGTCATGTGACCAACCTAGACTTCTGTTGCCGTTGAAAGGCAGCGCGGACTCAGTAAGACATGCGTCGCCCTTTCATAATTGGTGCAGGTCTTACTGACTGCCACCAATTAACCAGTATCCTGTATACACAGAAAGACTGAGTGTGGCAAAAATTTGAAAACACCTCAATTCGAATGAAGATCCGGGAGGGGTGGATGTAAAAGTTAATACAAGTGTAATATTTCTCTGTTTATCAGTTCTTTTCATAATTGTGGCATGCGTTCTGTTTACATAAACCTAATTGGCTAATAAAATAACCAGCCCCTGAGGCAAATCCAGCATGGTACCCTCCCCAGGGAGGAACACAATTCCAGGGAGCAGATAACACCTTTTATCCCCTCCCTAGTGCAACCTCTTCCTGCCCTCCTGCCCGCTGGTTTAAAGTACTTCAAAAAGTTGCTGTTTTTAAAGGAAATTAGCTTTTTAGACTAAACTTTTTGGGATATATTTATGTTCGTATGTTTAGTTTCTCAAAGTAATAAATAGTTCATTGTACTTTGAATGAAAAAGTTTCTTGTTTGCTTTCAGAGGCTAGTTATGTTTGGATGTGAATTTACCACCTGAAATTAGCATGTAATTCATGGAATGGAACCTAGGATTAAAGGAATATCACCATAACTTTTAAAAATAAAAATGTACTTTACTACAAAGTATATTGAAGACTAAGAAACTATACCAGATTTTTTTTTTTACTAAAAATATGGGCCACATGGTGGCCGAATTAACCTCATTTTGTACAACATATACAAACTTCTCAATTCAACTTAAAAAGGACAAATGTATGCTTTCTGCCTATATCACATTTAAAAGGACCCAGTTGTTTTATTTTTAAAATAATTACCCTGCCGTTTTAGCAGTGCAGGCTACAACATGATTAGACAGAAGATCCAATAGCCAATCCTATTAAAGCGCTCTGTGTAAGCTGTCCTCTTCTCGCATGCCATGGTCACCTGCTCTCCTGCTTTCCACCTTCCCCCTGCTCCTCCCTCTCAAATTTTGGGCTTGTCTACTTGCCGGTTGGCCTTCCGGAACAGGGATTTGATTTCCTCCGTCACCATTTCTTGCCAGTTGTCCCTGCAGATCAAACATGCAGAACAAGACACGTGTCATCAGTGAAGGTTCTCCCCTCTGCCATTTCCCCCAGGGTGGGCGTCTCACACCTAAACAAGCCCCCCCCCATGGGTGGAAACGCAGCGCTCAGAGCACCGTGAAAGCCAGCCGTGGAACCACCATCTCCACACGTCACGACATCTGTAAGCTACATCCCCACACAACACAACACAGCATGCTAAGGCTAACTCACTGTCTTTGCCCACTCATAGCATCACTGCTTTTGGTCTGCTTTCCTTTGTTTGTACTTAGCTATATCCTCTGGCAGCAGGCCGTGATTGTTTTCCCTGTGGACAGAACGCACAGGCGACATCAAGGTCCTCTCTCCTCAAAGAGGACCACAGCCCCCACCTTCCTCCAGCAATGTTGGCTAACAATGATTTCATTAAGCCACTTTGTTGTTGAAATCATTTGTAACATGTGATACTGTACTGTTCATGGAGATGGAAGAATATTGACAGTAATGTTTATAAACAATCAAAGAATATTTACAAATATACATTTAAACATTAAACAAGCAAATGAAGCAACGATTGAACAAAATTCTGCGATCTCTAAAAATCGTAGCATTTCCCCAATTTTGGCCACTAGTATACACTGAATTTAAATCAGCAATTCTTGTTTTGAGATATAATCCAGCGGTACCGTAGTAAATTCTTTGCTTAGATGTTTTACTGTTTACTGGCATCAGGAGGTGGATAGTTCAGATCCCGAAAGTAAAAATCCAGACCAAGATTTTGTTTCAACCAACCGATTGAGTATAAAGACTCACAGTCACAGCATACTCACCTGGTCAGATTTCTACTTTCTGGACCTGAATTATCCGCCTCTCATTGGCACTCTCATCGTATTTTATATTTGTATATAAGTGTAAGTCTAGATGCCCACATGATATCTGTAACTGGAGCAGACAGTCATTACTTATGGCACAGTCAGTCCTTTGAGGTCTTACCCTGGTTTCATTTCTGGTGGTTTTGGCAGTGGCTTTGAGAAGCTGGATTTTCCCACAAGCCAGTATGTCTCTTCAATGCCTTTGCCCTAGACAAAAAAGACAACATCTCAGTCAGATATTGAACGTTATTTGATTTCATCCAGAAAATTTGAGCATAAGAAAGGGATAAATGTGAATTTTTCACCTTCAGCTCTGTTTTTCCCCTGACTTCTATCTTGTATCCCTCATTCAGAGTCTGCAGAATATTCACTGTGCTTATATTTACGTGAATTCTGTAAGCTAGACCAGAAAATAACACGATAAAATCAAATGATATCATATTACAGTAATGCATTATTGTAAAACAATAATATAAACAAACTTTGACAAGGAAAGTATCATGTTTCAACATGATATTATTTTACAGATTTGTCCAAGGAATGAGGTGAGTTTGTTACATTCAAAAAATATATCTGATACACATGTATAGTAAATACAGTAATACTCTATCCAGTGTGGATCAAAAACAGTACATTTCAATACTGCAAGCAATAATATAATTATTTATGTGTATAATGTCCTTTGTTTGGATCAACGTTCGTTCGTAAGTTCGGGAGAGATCTGATTTTATGAATTTGGTCAAAATGAATGGTAGTGACTCAAGGGAGGCAGAGACTCACGCAAGCTGGTGGATTCCATACGAGAGGCAGTGTTCACGGTGTCCCCGAAAAGGCAGTACCGAGGCATGGTCAAGCCCACCACACCAGCTACGCAGGGACCTGAACAACAACAACAGACACTTGTCACTTATTCGTTCGCTGACCATGTGGGTCCTACAGGGTTTCTGGTTATGGATTGGGACCAGAAGTCCTGGGAAGATCCTGATGATAAGATATCGCACATTTCTGTCACGATTTGCTACAGCAAAAGCTTCCTCTTATAAATAACACAAAAGATGAGTATGTCCTTGGAAACACTAAGAATCACACTGTTCAGAAGGCTAATCAGAACCAGAAGTTAACAGTTGAGGGAACTGGAGGCGCTGTTGAGCTTGGAGGCAGGCCTGGGCTGGTCATGTGACATACTGGACACCAGACATTTTCATGTATCTGTGGTGAGCCTGTCTGGGCAGAAGTCCAGGGCCAGTTCTTTACCCAGTCCAGTCCTGCATAGCGGATTCTACTGCCAGGTAGTGATGAGGCTTGGAAGTCTAAGGTGATGGAGCTGCCAAGCTCTGCCGTTCTCTGACTCCATTCAAACAGATCTCTTTGATTTTATTGGTCGGTTCCACATCCTGTTTCCCACTGGATTCATCCAAATGCTGCCAGTCTTATTAATCACAACCACGGATGGTTTTCAAGCCTCTTCGTTCCCAGTGCTACCTGTAGGGGCCCCCAATGATCCAGCGCTGTGGAGATGGCCGGGTCGGCCTCACCTGAGTGGATGCCGATGCGTATCCTGACGGGCACATCAGGCATGTGGCGCATCTTAAAGGAGCCCACAGAGCTCAGGATGTTCAGGGACATGTTGGCGATCTCTGCTGCGTGCTTGTTGCCGTTCTTCTTCGGCAGACCTGAGGCCACCATGTAGGCATCGCCAATGGTCTCCACCTGGAAGAAGACAAGCCTATGTGACCCTTCCCTCTATCACATTACTCCCTGCCCATAAGACATGCATCCAGTGTTTGTCACTCATCGCTGTGGGTCAGCTTGCCTTGTAGACGTCATGGTTGGACAGCACAGCATCAAATAGAGTGTATAAGTCATTGAGGAGGTCAACCACCTCAATCGGGTCGCTGAGGGAGGAAATGGTGGTAAAGCCCACAATGTCGCTGAAGTAAATGGTGACCTGGTCAAAGTACTCAGGCTCCACGGCACCCCCTGTCTTCAAAGCTTCTGCAACAGATCTTCAACACAAAATCCAGGCTTTACATGCAATGTATAGGTTCTTTGCACCAAGGTTGCACCTTTATCTCCAAGTAAGAAAATGTCTTCTCTTAAAACAGATAATAGAAGTTCCTATAAAAGTAAGAAATATGTCTTTCTGGGTGTTTGTGAGACAAACTCACGGTGGTAGCATCTCAGCAAGAAGCTTCTCAGTCCTATGTTTCTCCACCTCCAGTTCCTCGGTCCTCTCCCTGATCAAGTCTTCTAGGTTGCTGGAGTACTGCTCCAGCATGCGCAGCATAGAGTCAATGATGTTGGTCTTCTTGCCCTTATTAATTATCTTGAACTGGGACATACAATCAGATGACAATTAGCCATTCAGCTGTGAGAATCTACAACCAGTAGGGGGCCTCATGTGTGACCCAGGTTGGGGGTAAGGAGCATGGCCGCTCACCTGGTTGAAGATTTCTTCAAATGCTGGCCTCCGGTCAGGCTGCTCGCTCCAGCACTGCTTCATCAGCTGGATGCACTCCAGGGGTGCCTGGTCAGGGGACACGGTCGGCCGACACATTGGGGGTGGTTTCTTCACCTTCCTAATGATCTCTGGAAGGGGTTGGGACACCAAGAACACTCTGAAGAACACTTTGAAGAATACTCTGAAGAACACTCAGGAGAACACTCTGGAGAACACTCTGAAGAACACTTTGAAGAATACTCTGAAGAACACTCTGAAGAACACTCTGGAGAACACTCTGGAGAACACTCTGGAGAACACTCTGTCTCAATCCAATCTATAGCATACATTTTTACTGATGAGCCTTTTTACCTTTTACAGGCTTTTAGACGATGTATTTAAATTATTGGCCATATAATAACACATTAAATAAAACATTTAGAAAAATTATGCTTGGGACAGTGAAATGAATAGCAGTTTCCAGTAAATTTAAGTAATGTTAGACAAAAATGAAATAAAGAAGCGCTAAATAAAGTATGCAGCTTTTTCATACCACATTTTGTTAGCTGTTTTTGTTGCAACCATTTAGAGTAATGTATATATTTAAGTATATACAGTATAGTGTCTACCAGTAACTACGCTAATGCAACACAAAAGGTCTGTAGAGAATAATAAATATATCCTTAGGGTTTACCTTCGGGGCTCAGGCCCAACATGCAGTAAGGAGCTCCTCGAACAACAACTTCCTGGAGTATTACAGAAAAGGCATATACGTCCCCTTTGTACGTCCCCTTCCGAGACATTTCCAGGTCTCTAAGGAGCTCTGGAGCGGTCCAAAACAGATCTGAAGAATAAATTCCCTTGTGTGACTTGTTGTATCACGTTGTTACAAAGGCGACGTTTAAAGCATGAGATCTAGACACTTTGGTATACACTGTATTTAAGAAGGATCCAGATATTGAATAATGATATAACTCCTCAGGCTAGCATATTTTTCTTTGCTATTAAAGTCCCAAAACTTCAGGGAACTATGACAAATCTGTCCAATTGAAATGTAATCCCAATGGTAAAAATATGGCGCATAATTATTAAGAAACAAAGTCAATGTTTGGTTGGAATGGTGCTTGTGACCTTGTCTGTGGTTAGTACCTTCAGCTGGAGGCTCCTTCCCTGGGGTCTTTTGGGACTCCAGGAGCTCATTATATCCATAGTCTGTAATTTTCAGCACGAAACGACCGTCCACCACACAGTTTCGCGATTTCAGCCTCCCATGGACAAACTCTCTGTGGTGCAGGTACTTCATGCCCTAATGATCAGAAAACAATATCTATCCCTTAGAAGAGTTTTTCCCAATCCAGTCCTCAAGGACCTACAGCCGGTCCACTTTTTTGCTCCCTCCCAGCTCCCTGGCAAACAGTCCACATTTTTGCTCCCTCCCAGCCGGCACCATGAACTGTCTGTGGGTCCAGGACCAGATTGGGAAACAGTGACTTAGAATTAGATGGCCGACCATCAGTTTAGAAGTACAGTCCAGGGTCTATTTTGAAGAACGGAATGCAGTCGATATCGAAGACTCTGTGGAAAGGGAAGAAACAAACCTTAATGAGATCCAAGAGGAGAGAGGATTTGAACATCCAGTCCAGCTTGACATCGTCATTACGAAGGAGGTCCTGCAGACTGCCACGGGAACAGTGCTCTGTCACTACGGCAAACATGCTGCAGTCCGCGAAGAAGCCCAGAAATGGGTTAACGTTCTCATTGCGGAGATCCTTCATCTGGAAGAATAAGGTATATTAGGTAGTAACATTAGCTGACCAACCCTCTGAATCGACAATATTTTGAAGCTTTATATTTTGCACACATATGGTGTGAATGTGAATAACAGGGGTTGGGCAAAAATTACGAAAAACCCTAACAGTATAGCATGAGGCTCATGGGAGTTTTACTAATACAAAACTGTTCTGAGGGCAGAAGGAGAAATGATTGATTCAGAGAGAAATCTAATCAGATTGTGGAGGAGGTGGATCCAAGCAACTATATTAGGCTGGACCAAGACATATGATTGGCTGTCCCACCTCCTTTGCGTAAATAAACCTCCAATGAGCTAGTAATGTAATATGACCCCGTGACCCTGTCCTGGACACATGGTTAGAAGATGAATGGATAGATGGATTAAAGTAAAGATACTACTAGGAACAGGGCAACCCTTTGCCTTGCAATATTGTCCTGAACTGTATGTAGTGCGATTTAGTCTTCAAAATGAAAAGCCTCCAGATCTTTGAAGAATAAATGAGATGGAAATCTATGTGAATGTGGTGTTAGTATCTTTCATAAAGGTTCTATGATATTCTTCCTGACATTCATTCTCTAGCAGTGTGTAAGTGGCCAGTATCGTCTCGGCATATGAGAACATCAAGCAGAAACAATGTGAAGAAACAGACCTATTTTATAAATGACAGATACGGCTAATGGATGTTCTGTTTAAGCTTGGCCCATCATCGCAGCTGTATGTCTTTGCAGTCCTTTAAAAATATCATTTCTTTTATCTTGTCCACATGTCGGCATGCGGATATGAACATACCTTTCTGAAGATCTTTGTTGTGCTGGTCTTGACTTCCTTGAACTGTCCCTCCTCAAACTTTTTCAGCCAGACCCAGTCACCCTGTGGATATGAAATTACAAAAAGTTAATATCCTGACATATAGGAGTGACCAAATTATAAGAACGGTCTACATACCTCGTAGACAGCGACATTGGTCGTTTCGTGAGTTGCTGCTGTCGTGCTGTGTACAGAATGAGACCTGTCTCCGGACTTCATACTCTCCATGACACTTTTCGAGTCACTGAGGTCCTCCAGTGTTACTTTCTATAAAACATTTCAAAATGTTGACAAGCAGAGTTAACCTTCATTTTACATCTGACATTATCAACATACAGATCTGATAGCAAACTACAGAGACTGACAAAGAGTTTTCTTGCTGTCTATGGTGTATGGAAGCACTCGCCTTGCTGCTGAGCTGAGGGTTGATGAAGGTAAGGTCCTCTATTGTCAGGAGGACTCGATTGGGCCCTTTCACCAACTGAATCTGCTGTATGCGTCTCCTGTCATAATCCAACAGACGTCAGGATTAAAATAACGACGACTATAGCCGCAAGCAGCCACTTCTGGCCTATCAGAATAGGGTTGTTGACCTTTTACACAACAGTGAACAGTGGAAATATAATCTTTGAAATTCCATTTGAATCCATGCTCTTTTGTCATTTTTCACTTTTAATATTTGTAGTTTAAATATATGCTTCTCAGTTTTTTTGCCCCAATGCAAGGCTATAAGTAACAGTACCTTATAAATAAAGATAAACCCACGCCGCCGATGGCTAGAATGAAGACGACCACAGAGACCACAATGACGTAAGTCATATCCACACCTTGGGGACAGGAAAGAGAACAGAAACACATGTAGATGAACACAATAGGAGACAATAAAGACAATGGGAATACAGTATTTATCACCTGATCCCCTCATGATCATCAATGATTTTCACTGAGAAATAGCATTACTCAATCCATCCATCCATCCATCCTCTATGCCTGCTTGTCTTATGCAGGGTCACAGGGCCCATGTGGTACAGCAATCAATAATGAAGAGGTTATAATAGTAAATGAATAATGTTTAAATCCTGAACATGTATATTTATAAATTACAAAGCAGATCTTTTAACTATTGTGGTTGAGTAATGTTCTTCTGTGTGTAAGTAAAGTAGCTTGGGTGGGTTTAGCCATGGCATTCCAGCGGGCACTGAAACGACAATCGTATCATCATGCTGCTGTTTGGACATCAACACTGATGTTGTTCTTCTGACCACAAGACACCTTTTTGTAAATGCACATTCACATCCTCACCCTCCCTTTCCGTACATGCGCATTCACATCCTCACCTTCCCTTTCCGTACATGCGCATTCACATCCTCACCTTCCCTTTCCTTAAATGCACATTCACATCCTCACCCTCCCTTTCCTTAAATGCACATTCACATCCTCACCCTCCCTTT